>JASANC010004494.1:0-10844 GCA_030248135.1 Theristus sp. LFF4_11
CATGAAATTTTGTCTGGCGGAGACCCCCCCAAAATTTTCTGCACACCCTAAATTTTTTTTCGAAAATCATGATTTTTTGTCTATAAAGTCTATAATATAAGCTGAATATATGATAACTTGACCATCTTCATTGTAATTTCAAAGATTTTGCAGCTAAATTTAGCGTTTTTCCTTTAAAATTTAAGCGAAAAAATTTCATGGGGGGGGTGGGGGGGGTGGACCCCCCCACAGAAAATTTTGAAAAAATGCACCCCCCCATGGGACCCATGGGAGTTGAGGAAAAATGTCTGTTGTTTTTATTTTCATATTTCCCGCGAAAAAACCTGCGATAAAATGTTTCAGACATCAGATAAAATGAGAGAAACGAAGAAAAATGGAAAACAAATCAGAAACAAATTGAATTGAATGCTAAAACAGCTGAAAATTTCAATTGGTACCGGAGCGACCGAGTACCGGATCGACCGGTACCGGATCGACCGCCCTAGAAAATTGCCAGGTACCGGATCGACCGGTACCGGATCGACCGGTACCGGATCGACCGTACCGGATTGACCGGTACCGGATCGACCGCATGCCCTCGTAAAACCTTTAGCAGTCGATTTTGGACCGTTTTACCGACTGATTTCAGGCTTATACAACATCTGCGATGAAGTTTTTGAGCGTCCCAAAGGTTGGCTTACCATTTCCGATGCAGATAAGCTGACGATTCGCCTCGCAATCTAAATTTGAGCGTCCAAGCTGCTCCGTTTGCAATCGTTACGTTGTCTGGTTGCCGTTTCGTGTCCTGCCGTCGCGACTAGGGTTGTTAAAAAAAACAAAAATCGTCATTTTTGTTTAAAAAAAAATTTTTTTTTAAAAAAAAAAATTTCAAAAATCAAAGTTGTGCTAAATCAATCAGGGAGTCCGAAGAACCACATATGATATGCAAGCGCCTCCCGAATGACTCCCGTATGGCGGAACTTTGCAGATTTTGTTTTGGTGACCTCAATTACCCCTTTTCCAAACCGTCACCATGCCTCTTCTTGTGTTTTGACCTCCAAAACGTCACTAATTGTCCCCAGCTAAGCTAATGCTAAAGTGAAGACAAACATACCGCCTTGAAATTCGATCAATTCTTCTGATGCAGTACCGTGGGCGGGGGGGTGGGGGGGGGGGGTACACCCCCCCAGAGCAGCCGAGACCGTCGGGTGGGGGGGGGGGGGGGGGGGGGGCCCCCCCGTGCCACCCCCCCCCCTAAACCCGGGCACCCCCCCCCCCCATCGTACCCCCCCCCCCTCGAAAATTTGGCCGACACCCCCCCCCCCCCCCCCATGAAATTTTGTCTGGCGGACACCCCCCCCCCCCCCCCAAATTTTCTGCACACCCTAAAATTTTTTTCGAAAATCATGATTTTTTGTCTATAAAGTCCATAATATAAGCTGAATAGGTTGCCCTACAACTTTAAACTGGGTAAATGTTGTGTACCGTTGTGAATGCCTGTTAACGTTCCATTTCAAATCTTTTTTCACTTATTTTATTAGATGGATAATAAAACACACAAGCGCAGTTGTGTTTTTTGAACACGGACGGATACGGAAGGCATTCTGTTGAAATGGAATTCTATTATCCAACGACGGCGGCGTGGTGAAAAGAAAATCCAAAATCCATCCTTTCTCGGGATGTTACAAAAATAAAGAAATGTTATCGTTTGTCATTTGGATTCTGAATTATTAAATCAGTGAGCTGTGAGCGCAGCACAGCTTGATCTGAACGGCTTTTAGGGGCCGATTGATTTACATCTGCTAATTCGATTTGTCCTGAAGAAGTGATGAATGGAACAGCACGTTTTTTTATCAAGAATGGTGTCCGATTGTCCCTGTGAAAGTTATTCCATCCGATTCAACCGAACCGACTTGCAAGCAATGCAAAAATAAAGTTTAAATTGATAAACAAGCGACGACGACGAATTTTCTTTCCAGCTTGATTTGAAAGGATGAGTGTTCAATTGAGCAGTTGATGTCTAGTTTTATTTGGTTTTTTTTGTTTTTTTTTTTGTAGATCCTGCCAATTCCACACTCGTTTTTTCAATCATAAATTGGGTAATTTTAATTAAAAGAAAGGAAGAAGAAAAAATGTGAATTCGAGAAGACGGTGGGGGGTGGGGGTGGGGGGGCGGGGGGGGGGGGGGCGGGTTTTGTTTTTGTTTGTGTGTGGGTATGAAAGAAAAGAAAAGTAGGAGTTTTTGGTGGGGGGGGGGGGGGGTTGTGGGCCTAAAAAAAGGGGAAAAGAAGAAAAGGAGGGGGGGGGGGAAAAATAATATTTTTGTGTTGTTGTGGGGTGGGGGGTGGGGGGGGGGGGGGGGTGGGAGGAGTTTAACACCGTTTGCAAATAAGAGTGGGGGGGTCTAGCGCTACATGGGAAAGTTTTCAAACCAAGGGTGCAGGGACATTCTACTAATCAAGGCGCTTCAGGTTTACCCCCTGAGTACCCCCTGATTATGCCTATAAAGGTCGTTTTTAGGGTGCGGAAGTTGAAAAACCCTCGATTTTTTGCGATTTTTCGCAAAGTGTACCTTTTTAGCCCTACCGTATCTCGTAGTTGCACAGTTTCTGGAACCTCACACAGTATTCACGTGAAAGATCTTGCGGAGTTCTTTAAGGCCCTGTATCAATGAGCCCTTGCAAGGGGGGTCCCTGAGGCGCTACGACGCTAGTTAAAATTACTTTTTTTTAAAAATTACGCTATTTTTTTGAAACATTTTTTTGAGCTCATAAACACAATTTTTCGATTTTCATTTTTGGTTCTACAGGGGGGTTTTCGGGGTCGCTGAATTCGAATCTGATCTTAGATTTTTGCCCCGGGCATTTTTTTGCCTTAAAATTGGGCAAAAACACATTTTTTTGCGTTTTCCAGTGTTTTTTGGTTTTAATTTTTAATTTTAAGTGCGGATTTTTTTTAACAAAGCTGTTTTACAACAGCCTTACAACCGCTGTATTGAAATCAGTTTTGATATTTTGCAACTGACCATTTGCCCACCCAAAAAATGGGTAAAAAGTTGATTTTTTTTGCTTTTTGCACACGTTTTCGTTTCACAGTGAAAAAATCAAATTAGAAACAACTTGTAATTTTAATTTTTAGTTCTACATCAAGGGTTTCGGGGTCGCTGAATTCGAATCTGACCTTAGATTTTTGTCCCGGGCTTTTTTTTGCTCTAAAAGTTGGGCAAAAACACATTTTTATGCGTTTTCCAGTGGTTTTTTGTTTTAATTTTTAATTTTAAATGCGGATTTTTTTTAACAAAGCTGTTTTATAACAGCCATACAACCGCTGTATCTGAATCTGTTTTGATATTTTGCAACTGACCACTTGTCCACTTAAAAAATGGGTAAAAAGTTGATTTTTTTGCTTTTTGCACACGTTTTCGTTTCACAATAAAAAAATCAAGTTAGAAACAACTTGTAATTTTAATTTTTAGTTCTCCAGGGGGGTTTTCAAGATTGCTGAATTCGAATCTGACCTTAGAATTCTGCCCCGGGCATTTTTATTGCTCTAAAAATAGGGCAAAAACACATTTTTATGCGTTTTCCAGTGGTTTTTTGTTTTAATTTTTAGTTTTAAATGTAGAGTTGTTTAAAAAACAGTTTCATAACAGCCTTACAACCGCTGTATCTGAATCAGTTTTGATATTTTGCAACTGACCACTTGCCCACCCAAAAAATGGGTAAAAAGTTGGGTTTTTTTGCTTTTTGCACACTATTTCGTTTCACAGTAAAAAAATCAGTTTAGAAACAATTTGTATTTTTAATTTTTAGTTCTACAGAGGGGTTTTCGGAGTCGCTGAATTTAAATCAGACCTTAGATTTTTGCCCCGAGCATTTTTTTGATCTAAAAATTGGGCAGAACCACTGGAAAACGCGTAAAAATGTGTTTTTTCCCATTTTTAGAGCAATAAAAATGCCCGGGGCAAAAATCTAAGGTCAGATTCAAATTCAGCAATCTTGAAAACCTTTCTGGAAAACTAAAAATTAAAATTACAAGTTGTTTCTAACTTGATTTTTCATTGTGAAACGAAAACGTGTGCAAAAAGCAAAAAAATCAACTTTTTACCCATTTTTTAAGTGGACAAGTGGTCAGTTGCAAAATATCAAAACAGATTCAGATACAGCGGTTGTATGGCTGTTATAAAACAGCTTTGTTAAAAAAATCCGCATTTAAAATTAAAAATTAAAACAAAAAAACCACTGGAAAACGCATAAAAATGTGTTTTTGCCCAACTTTTAGAGCAAAAAAAGGCCCGGGACAAAAATCTAAGGTCAGATTCGAATTCAGCGACCCCGAAACCCTCCATGTAGAATTAAAAATTAAAATTACAAGTTGTTTCTAACTTGATTTTTTCACTGTGAAACGAAAACGTGTGCAAAAAGCAAAAAAAATCAACTTTTTACCCATTTTTTGGGTGGGCAAATGGTCAGTTGCAAAATATCAAAACTGATTTTGATACAGCGGTTGTAAGGCTGTTGTAAAACAGCTTTGTTAAAAAAATCCGCACTTAAAATTAAAAATTAAAACCAAAAAACACTGGAAAACGCAAAAAAAATGTGTTTTTGCCCAATTTTAAGGCAAAAAAATGCCCGGGGCAAAAATCTAAGATCAGATTCGAATTCAGCGACCCCGAAAACCCCCCTGTAGAACCAAAAATGAAAATCGAAAAATTGTGTTTATGAGCTCAAAAAAATGTTTCAAAAAAATAGCGTAATTTTTAAAAAAAAGTAATTTTAACTAGCGTCGTAGCGCCTCAGGGACCCCCTTGCAAGGGCTCATTGATACAGGGCCTTAAAGAACTCCGCAAGATCTTTCACGTGAATACTGTGTGAGGTTCCAGAAACTGTGCAACTACGAGATACGGTAGGGCTAAAAGGTACACTTTGCGAAAAATCGCAAAAAATCGAGGGTTTTTCAACTTCCGCACCCTAAAAACGACCTTTATAGGCATAATCAGGGGGTACTCAGGGGGTAAACCTGAAGCGCCTTGATTAGTAGAATGTCCCTGCACCCTTGGTTTAAAAACTTTTCCATGTATCACGGAATGTTCCTAGGGCCCCCCACTCTTATTTGCAAACGGTGTTAAGTCTTTTATAGGGGGGGGGGGTACAATTCCGGCCCGCTAATTCCGGCCTGAAGAATTCCGGCCCGCTCATTCCGGCCCGAAGAATTCCGGCCCGAAAAATTCCGGCCCGGAGAATTCCGGCCCGGAGAATTCCGGCCCGGAGAATTCCGGCCCGGAGAATTTTCGCCATCACGAACAATATTAAACCACACGAAGTGATTTTGGTAATGAAATAAGAAAATAAAAATATCGATGTTCACATGTTACAGTGTATTTTCTATGATGTTCGTCCTGTTTGCTTTTTTTGGAAAGTGAACACCTTTTGGAAAAAAAACTACAACTAAATTTTTAAATTTTTTTATCATGAACAGGATTTGTGACCCTTTTACCTTATCAAAAAGGCTTGGCTTGGGATTAGGAACCTACAACAAGTCACTGCAAGCAAGTTCTAAACAAAAATAAAAAATCACTTTCGAACTTATTTACCAAAAATCACTTCGTGTGGTTTAATATTGTTCTTGCTGGCGAAAATTCTCCGGGCCGGAATTCTCCGGCCCCGAATTCTCCGGACCGGAATTCTTCGGGCCGGAATGAGCGGGCCGGAATTCTACGGGCCGGAATTTCGCGGGCCGGAATAGTACACGAGCCCTTTTATAGAACTGAACAGAAATGAACAGTGAAATTCACTGTTCAAAACACTATTGACTATTCACGTTTTACTGTTCACTTTTCACTATTCACTTTTATAGAACCCGTTTTTTGCTGAACAGTGAAAAAGTGAATAAAAATGTTCAACTATTCAACTGTTCAATTTTCATAGAACTGGCCACTGGGGACGGTGACACCCACGGGTCTGTGAGAGACAGAGACAGTCAGCGTTCCATTTTTCTTTCTTTACTCTTTTCACGAAGACCCTTTTTCCAATTTTTCATTCTTCATCGCATCCCATCCCAATCCCAAAAGCGGCTTCTCTGAATCATAGACAAAATACCGCACGTACCGGATGACCATAAGTCTGCAGATAGGTATGGAACCAAAATACCGCACATATCATGAGACCCATAGTTGTTCTAGGGGGGGGGCTGGGGGGGGGCGGCCCCCCCCCAAAAAAAATTCGAATCTATCTCTATCAGACAGGGTTTTTCGGCTCAGCTATTATCTATCTAAAAAAATTCTCAGCCAGCTATCTATCTGAAAATTTTTGTCGTCGAAGACATAAAATGAGTCAATTTTTGACTAAAATTGACCATTTTTGCTCATAATTCCTGAAAATTTCGCTAATTTTAGGTAAAATACGCGTTTATACTTGATTTTTAGTGTATTTTTAGCATTATTTTGCTATTTTTATAGCTTTTTAACGTTTTAGCTATCTATCTATCAAATTTCAAAATTTTGACCGGCCCCCCCCCCCAAAGTCACATGGCCCCCCGCGCCCCCCCCCCAAAATTTTCCAGCTATCTATCTATCTGGAAAATTTGCTCCAGCTATCTATATCGGCCCCCCCCAACCCCTCGGCTCTGGAACAACTATGATGAGACCGCAACTAAATTATTCAGTCAGCGCGTGTTTAGCTTGTTGAATGTTGTTTTTTAGTTGAGTTTATTGAATTTTGAACTTTGACATTTTCAGATTCAAAAGACCAGGTAACTTTAGGCTTCGCAAGCCTCTTTCTTAAAGTAACCTAAGGCTTCACAAGCCGTTATTTGAAGGAACCTAAGGCTTTGCAAGCCTTTATTAGAAGGTGCATGCTTCAATTCCCGGCGGTGGAGATTTTTATTGAGCAATCATTGTTGTTCAAACTCTTTAAATCGAATTTCAGTACATTTATGGAAAACCAACTGCGGCGTTTGAACAAAAAATTCGGCTGGCAGGCGTGAGTTTTGGTTACCTAATGAATAATTTTGCTGCGATCTTGTGGCACGTGCGGTATTTTGGTTTTCTGGGATCTGAGGTTTTTTGGTCGCGAAAAATCTCAAAATGTGCGGTCTTTTGTTCGCAAGCCCTATATCACCTCCAACCCCCGGCTCTGGGACAACTATGCTGAGAAGGTAAAGATTTTCGCAAAGAATCTGGTTAGTTCAGAAAACCTGAGCTGCCCGAACTTTGCCCCAAAAACCATCAACTCACCAAACTCACCAGTACAGTAAAGGAACAGAACGTGAAAAGCCAAAGCTTACCACAAAGACTGAGCAGTACAGTCAAACAGAAGACACCGATGCGATTGAATTCCACTTTTATTTGTCGTTTGGCAGCTCAATTAATTTTTGTTGTTTTGTTCAAGAATTTTTGTTTTTCATTGACTTCATATTGGCGATTCGAACTTCATTGTGAATTGAAATACAGGCATTGAGTCAGTTGGCGTTGAATCAATCAACAAACACGCAACCTGAGACAATGCTCATTTTTCAATTTCCACAACAACTTTCAATAGTTATCACAAAAGTTGCTTGAATTTGTATTAATCGATCTTCGGACTGTCACGATTACGAATCGATCGCTGTCAACTTCGGTCTTCGATCAATTTATGTTTGCATTTAAAATTCGACCCTGTGCCAAAATTGAACACATTCTTCAAGTTGATGTCGATCCTCCTGTTCCGATTTCCACCGTGTGTGTTGTGTTTAATCAGCGCTCAGTCACTAATTTATCGACAAATTGAAATTGACTTCACGACACAACCAATTAGCTGAAGAAAATTTCACTTGCACTGCGACTGCAATGCAATCAGAAATGCAATGCCGTCGTCGTCGTGGACATGAATGGTAAAAAACAATAAACAACCAGTTTTCTGCTTGAATCTGTTGAATAAAAATGCAAAAAACAAGTAGGAGCAAAAGAAAAACCCAACCAAACAGAAATTTGAGGTAAACTCCTAGTCTCAGTCCAGTTTATTTATGTTGCCTGATCAATCAAGACGGGAGGGGAGCTGCGCTGCGCCGTTTAAAGTTGTAGGCGCACGAGCTGAATATATGATAACTTGACCATCTTCATTGTAATTTCAACGATTTTGCAGCAAAATTTAGCGTTTTTCCTTCAAAATTTAAGCGAAAAATTATCATGGGGGGGGGGGGGTGGGGGGGTGGACCCCCCCACAGAAAATTTTGAAAAAATGCACCCCCCCCCCATGGGACCCCCCTGGGGGGGTCCCACGTTCCCATCGGTGGACCCCCCCCCCCACTTTTTGGCCGGCACCCCCCCCCCCCCCACGGTACCATACCCCCCCCTCGAAATTTTTTTTGGGCCCACGGTACTGTTCTGATTAGGGTTGTTAAAAAAAACAAAAATCGTCATTTTTGTTTTTTTTTTTTGAAAAAAAAATTTAAAAAAAAAAAAAAAAATTCAAAAATCAAAGTTGTGCTAAATCAATCAGGGAGTCCGAAGAACCACATATGATATGCAAGCGCCTCCCGAATGACTCCCGTATGGCGGAACTTTGCAGATTTTGTTTTGGTGACCTCAATTACTTCTTTTCCAAACCGTCACCATGCCTCTTCTTGTGTTTTGACCTCCAAAACGTCACTAATTGTCCCCAGCTAAGCTAATGCTAAAGTGAAGACAAACATACCGCCTTGAAATTCGATCAATTCTTCTGATGGTGTCGCGACGACACGACACGAAGCAGCAACCAGACAACGTAGCGCTTGCAAACGGAGCAGCGAGCACAATCGGACGCTCTGCGAGGCGAATCGTCACCTTATCTGCATCGGAAATGGTAGGCTAAGCTTTGGGACGCTCAAAAACTTCATCGCAGATGTTGTCGAAGCCTAAAATCAGTCGGTAAAACGGCCCAAAATCGACTGCTAAAGGTTTTACGAGGTATAATCAAAGAAAATTTTTGTTGAACTTTCGAAAAATTGTGCCAAAATTGAGGTTTTCAGAGCATATTAGAGGAAAATTTTTCGAATTTAAAAAAAAATCGGCATTTTTGTTTTTTTTTGATCACTTTAAAAAAAAAATTTCATTTTTGTTTAACAACCCTAGTCGCGACACATCATCAGATTTGATCGAATTTCAAGCCGGTATGTGTATTTTCACTTGGGCTGGGTACAATAAGTGACGTTTTGGGGGTCAAAACACTAGAAGAGGCATGGTAACGGTTTGGAAAAGGGGTAATTGAGGTCACCAAAACAAAATCTCCATAGCTTTAGGTTGGCGGTGGTCGTTTTTTAAAAAGTTGTTACCAATTTTAGGGTTAAATAAAAAATGACGTGGTTGGTTTGGCTCTGCTGAATTGAATAAAATGCAAATGTAAACTTGGCGCAATGGCGACGACACGACGACCGACTAGGGTTGTTAAAAAAAACAAAAATCGTCATTTTTGTTTTTTTTTTTAAATTTTTTTTTTTTTTAAAAATTTCAAAAATCAAAGTTGTGCTAAATCAATCAGGGAGTCCGAAGAACCACATATGATATGCAAGCGCCTCCCGAATGACTCCCGTATGGCGGAACTTTGCAGATTTTGTTTTGGTGACCTCAATTACCCCTTTTCCAAACCGTCACCATGCCTCTTCTTGTGTTTTGACCTCCAAAACGTCACCAATTGTCCCCAGCTAAGCTAATGCTAAAGTGAAGACAAACATACCGCCTTGAAATTCGATCAATTCTTCTGATGGTGTCGCGACGACACGACACGAAGCAGCAACCAGACAACGTAGCGCTTGCAAACGGTGCAGCGAGCACAATCGGACGCTCTGCGAGGCTAATGGTCACCTTATCTGCATCGGAAATGGTAGGCTAAGCTTTGGGACGCTCAAAAACTTCATCGCAGATGTTGTCGAAGCCTAAAATCAGTCGGTAAAACGGCCCAAAATCGACTGCTAAAGGTTTTACGAGGTATAATCAAAGAAAATTTTTGTTGAACTTTCGAAAAATTGTGCCAAAATTGAGGTTTTCAGAGCATATTAGAGGAAAATTTTTCGAATTAAAAAAAAAATCGGCATTTTTGTTTTTTTTTAATCACTTTTTTTTTTCATTTTTGTTTAACAACCCTACGACTAGAGATGTCAAGAAAAAAAAAAATTTCTATTTTTTTTCTTTTTTTAAAAAAAAAAATTTTTTTTTTAAAATTTTTTTTTTTTAAATGAAAGTTGTTCAGAATTTTTCAGGGAGTCCGAATATCACCATCTGAGGAGCCACCGACTTACCATATGACCCCCACTCATATGGGAGGAGGGTGAAAATTTCAGACTTGGTTTCGGCGACCCCATTTTCCCACCGACGACATCACGTCTCGTGTTTTGCCTCTCAATTCACCTCAAATAACATGGAAACAAGTTCCACAACAAACCGGTGTGATCACGCTGACGACACGAGGCGAAACAGCAACGAGCAACCAACGAAGTTACGCTTGCAGTGGCAGACAGTGCAATTTCCACCTTTCGAGATCCTGAAAAACGATGCGTAAATGTGAGTTCTCTGCTTCTATCTCACCTTAGCGACATCGGAATTTGTTGAACTAGCCTTTGCGACGCTCAAGTACTTCAATGCGCGAGTCGATCATCACTCACCAAGGCTGAAAACAGTCGATAAATCAATCCAGAATACCACCTGCAGCGTTGAAGACTAAGTGACAAGGTAAAGTCAAAGAAAATTTTTGTTGAACTTTCGAAAAATTATGCCAAAAACGGCATTTTCAGGGCACATTAAAGAAAAAATTTCAAAAATTTTTAATAAAAAAAATAAAAAAAAATGCTCATTTTTTTACTTTTTTTTAAAAAATTAAAAAAAATTTTTTTTTTTGACCCTTACATCTCTACCT
>JASANC010004495.1:0-85483 GCA_030248135.1 Theristus sp. LFF4_11
AGCATGAAGTGTCCGGTTATGTCTAAACGCGCTATATAATTTGGAAATTAACAAAATACAGTATTGCGTCACCACATACAATGTACAGGGTGAGCAAAAAAGGTTCCAACTTCAAAATGCTCTCACTGGCTTGTGCTGAGACCTTATAACTTAAAAATTGGAACATTGCTAGAACACTTCAGGAGATTTTTTTCGAATCTAAGTTTTTATTACTTACACGTTTCAGTTCAATTTAACATAGCAATTTTTGACACAAAAGCAATGTTCATCGATAATCTGCGTTCTTCGCCGGAAACGATCAGTCTGCTACGGTAAAAAATCAGAATGGCAAATTCCCTCCGGGTAACTGAAAAAAAGAAAGAATATTTTGCATTTTAAAACGATAAACATCTTAGCACAAGCCAGTGAGAGCATTTGAAGTTGAACCTTTTTTGGCTCACCCTGTACATAAACGCTCGGCTCGGGTATCACGATTCTTTCAAACAAAAAGCAGCAAAAGCAAATAAAACCAGCAATGCAAAAATGCGTCTTTTAATGTTGTACAACCCGCGTTCACACAATGCTCCTCGTGTGCTCCTCGTGGGATGACTTTTTACTCAGCTTGCAGAATAACTGCATGGCAACAAACCATTTCGCCTTAACACAGGTAACAATCAACATTGTACGTGTGTACAGGGTGTTAAAAAACGTCAAAGCGCTTCCATCTAACGAATCATTAACGTCTGAAGCTGAAATTTGGGCTATTGGTTACCATTTGTTCTGTGAAAATTTCAACCAAAAATGTTGTCTCTTACACTGTGCGTTGCGACTAACAGTTTATATTGACTGACATTTTTGCAAACAAGTGGGTACCAAATAAGTTTTAAGTGGCGTAAATTTCAGCTTCAATGGTGGCCATGCAGTCACCAGATTGAAGCGTTTGAAAAATTTACGTTTTTATCACCCTGTAGTATTACAGCACATTGGTACAAAAAGCACTGGTTTGAACCAAAAAACCGGCCAACAGCAACACCCTCTCTGTTTTCGAATTGTTGCTATGACCTATTTTTTTAAACCTGTCCCACTGAAATGACGTCATGTGCCGTCAAACATGCGCTTGCCGTTTACAGCAAGCCAGACTTTCCGTTTGACCAATTTTTTCCCGTAAACAAATGGTGAATGTCGAGTCAGTCACACCAAACTGACATTTTAGTGCCTGTACTTCGACAAACGGGCATTTTTACAGCAAATGACGTCATTTTAGTCCGGACACGTTTGGATAAATCCACAATAAATGCTCAAGCGGTTCACCAAAAACAAGCTGCCAGTAAAAAAACAAACAAATTGACCACCAAACAAATTAACAAACAACACATTTGCGACTGCAAACGGTGGGAAAGAATGAAATAATATTACTTGACTGTTATTTTAAAACGATTCACACAATATTTGCTTGCTGTTTTAAATTCCGCATTCTGTTTCGAATCCGTAGTGATAATAAAGCAACAAAACATGTTACTAAAAAATATAACCATGATAGGCAGCGAAAACGCCCATATATGTGTGTGACCCATCAAAAAATAACCATGATAAGCAACCCAGAAGAAAACAAGCACAGTGATCACAGGAATATCTCGTCGATCGACTCCGGCTCCGAGAACTCGGCGGCCGAGTGCGCAGCGCCGGCGGTGGAGGCCTCTTTCGAGCAGGACGGTTTGTTCGACGAGTGCTCGTCGTCGTCGTCGTCGTTGCAGTCGAGTCGCGTCAACGATTTGCCGAGTTTCTTGACGTGCAGCAGCTTTCGAATGCGCGCCGCGCGCCTTCTGCTGCCGCGGCGGCCGCCGTGCGCTGACGCCCGACTGCCGGCGATTGTTTTCGCCTTGCGCAGTTTGCGCAGCGAGCGCGGTGGCTTGCGTAGCATCATCGCCTGCGCGTGTGCGTCAATTTGTACAAAGTACGAAATGCTCATCTTTCAGGCCCATTCATGCGCACGCGCGCGCTGAAGCGCGTTTGACGCGTGCTGACGCGCGCTAACATGAATCGTGCGTATGAATGTGCGTATGTTCCAAAACTGAAGCGCGCTGTGTTTTTTTTTTGCTTCGTGAATGTGTAGCGACGTGATGCGCGTCAGCGCGCTTCAGCGCGCTTCAACCTCCACGAATGGCGCTTTATAACGTCAATGTGCTGTCATTTCAAAAAACAACCACGAAATTTGCTTCCCGACGCCCAGGTCTAGCCCTAGCCTCGTGATTTCAAGCGTGCTTTTCTGGAGCTGCTGCTTGTCACCGTACCAGCTGTCTGGTGTTGCATGCCGTCTACTCGTTTCTAGTCGCTAAACTACTATTTCGTGATTCGCACGAAAGCGTGTATTTGTGTGTTTATGTGTGGCTGGTGTCATTTCTGTTCACGCTGGTTTTGTTTATCTTTCGTCAAAAACACGGTGTCTTTATTATTGTTGTCGTCTGGAAATTTTCGGCCGTGTTTCTGCTTTATGAGATGCAATGAGAGCAGTGCCATTGCGAAATTTTGAATACCAATTACCCTACCCCAACCCCCCCACCCCCCCCCTCCCCCCACCACCACCGCCCACAGTGACTCAGTGCTTGCGAGCAAGATAAAAAAAATTTATACAACTGTGACCCTCGCTCTGAAAACATTGATTCTTGTTTTTTGTATGAAATCGTTTATTGTCTTTTAACAACTCATTCGAACGTTTTTTTATCTGAATCAAAAAACTGAAAAGTGCTGAAGCAAACACTTGATGCTACTGTAAACGTAAAGGATGACTATAATTGAAATTTTTCTTAAAATCGGAATAATGATTTTTAGAAAGTACAGGTCGATGCACAGGACCAAAATACACTTGACTAACAGTCAAATTATAAGCGGAAACGAAACGCATGAGAACTAAAAAAGTGACCGCGTGTGAAATGAGATCTGGAACATAAAACAAAAGAGTGCCGCTGCAACTGTTTTGGTTGGCCTTGTAGCACATGACATGACGTGCGTGTCGGTGCGTGTGCTTGCGTGCTGCTCCAGGACAGGCCATGTAAGTCACGGACACTTGCGTCTTGCGTAAAAGCGGCGCATGCCCGAAAAGTTCCTCGATTACACACACACACGTCACGCCACGTGCCACATCTAACTGCGTGGGAGTCATAAAAATATAAAAGCAGGCATATAGCATGAAAATGCAACAAAGATGTTAACGAAAAAGAATTTACAAATGCGGAATGGAATGTTGTATAGAAACAGCTGAAAAGTGGGCAAACCGAAAACCAGAGCGCAACAAGTAAAGCTGTTTTTCACAGTGTTTCATATATTGAAACTGCGCACAACAAGTTGTACACACGCGCTGGTGCCCGAATACCTGTGTCCCAACGGAAGCACCAAGGTGAGCCGGCAAAAGCTAAGGTGGTCTTAAACATCGTCAATGTGGTGCATCACGCTTAGCTGGTCGTGGGAAGCGTGGTACACCGTTAATCAATTGTAAGGGTGGTGTACCTCTGATAAGTGGTAAACGTGGTGGTACACCGCTCAGATGGCGCTTTGCAACACATGTTGGTGTCGGCCACATGTTCACAGGTATTCGGGCGTGTGCCGCTGCCCCGCACGTGTTCTGGTGCATGTTCGGACATCAGTTAGTACTGGGTTGTTAACATAAAGCTGTTTTTATAATCACTATAAATCTGTTATTTCTAAAATGTTGGTTCAATGCAGAATTCTGTTGTGAATGCAACATGCTACATGTACCAGAGTATTCTAAGCAAGCAAAACAGAGACGACAATTGTTTGCAAACAGACAAACACAGAATGCTTTCGACAGAAAAAAAATGAGAAATGAAAACTCTTTATTTCTGGCGTCTTACATAGTAAGTACTCAGGTGTGATGATCTTTCGCAGAAGTGTGTACGCTTACAGTCAATCATGTGTGAATGCCACTCAAACATTCAAACCTTGTACAGCAACAGATCTTTGATTGTAGCAATTGATGTGCATCAATTGATTTTAAACCTCAGTTTGTGTCCAATCAGACATTGTTAATCAACCAAATGATTGTGGAACAACTGAACCAAACTGGGCACGCACACGCATTGCAACTGTTGATAAATAAACATACTATTACAATTTTGTGCAGAAATCACTTTTTTCGTTTTTGTGGTGCACCAATTTACAAGGAAAACAGCTGGTACAGTAACATACAGGGTGGGCCGAAACATTACCGGATTTCAAAATGCCATTTCTCGCGTCCAGTTTTGAAGTATGGGGCTGAAATCTCTAAATTTCACGGAACTTCTCTTTTTACTGAAAAAAGTTCTGTAACATTTTTGAAATTTTAACTCCATACCTCAAGTCAGACGCGAGCCATGTGAAATCCGGTAGTTTTTTGGCCCACCCTGTTATTGCCACAGCCAAAACACCACCGTTGAACGTAATGAAACAGATTGCTTACAAGTTTATATTGTAAATTTAGTCGAACGTTTCAGACCGAAATGACTTGCTGCACATAGAGCGCATGTTGTAGAGCACATGACGTCATTTCATTTTGATAGGTTCAAACAAATGATAAATAACTGCTTTGCAGAGACTGTTGCAAATGAAACTAGCTAGTTGATAGACACACATTTACCGTATTACCCCATTAACCCCCCCCCCTCCCACCATTAATCCCCCCCCCCACCAATAAACCCCCCCCCCCACGACAAGTTTCCAAATAATCCCCCCCCCACAAATAATCCCCCCATGGGGGTTAATTGGAAACCTGTTTGAAACACATACCCAGCGAATTCAGTGGCTGAATTGTGCTACCAAAGGCCCCAAAGAGATGAGTTAATGGTAATTTCATTATAAAAGGCTGTTACAAAAGGAAATCTCTGCGAAAAGTAGTAGTTTCTGCGACTTTCTTGCCTGCCATGCAAGGTATTTTTGCCATTTTTCAACAAACCCCCACCCCTAGAATTTGTTTGTAAATAAACCTTCCCACATCAATAATCCCCCCCTCTCCACCAACAAACCCCCACCCCTAAAAGTCGCTGACGTATTAATCCCCCATGGGGGCATATTAGAGGTAATACGGTACCTATTTAACCAACCAAAATAGTGGCTAAAACGTGCAATTTTTGCAAAAGTTTTGAACAACGTTGTAAAAAACCTATCCTTGGCAAAAACCTAATTAATAGCAACAATTAAAAATGAAAAATACTCAGAAACTAAGTGAGCATGTCAAATAAAACCATATAATATAATAATAAGCTCCAAAACTTACATGTTACAGAAACAGTCTCAAAAGAAACAACACCGGGTCATTAAGAAAATGGTGGTCGTGTGACATTATTCACCACAAACAATAAGCAAATGCCATAAACCAAATGCTGGTGACACGAGCAACCTAATTTTCTTCTTATCGCTATAAATTTGAAAACAAGCGTGCACCACGTTGGGATCTGTCAACATTCAAAAAACGGTTCTTTTTCTTTAAATTTGACGAGAACAATAATTAGTGAAATGGCAGTTTTGTTCATAAGAAATCTATCCCATTACTGAACAATCTGTTTCTCGCAACGGTGTGCTTTCAACGAATTTGTTTTTATCAGACTAAACTCATCAATTTTTGCATGTTGTAAACCCAAACAATTGGTGACATTGCGTGCTACAATTGAACATCATATTCTTCTGAAAACTCTGTCGAAGATGGTAGATTCGTTGTTGCTGATGCCGTTTGTCGTGGCGTGCTTGATAAGTGCTGATGAGCAGTTGATGTGGTTGGCTGATGAGGCGACGATGAAGGTGGAAATGCTGAGGACTGAGATGGTATTGCTGCGGGAAACGGATCAGATTCGGTGCTGACCGGAGATCGATTCGAAGCAACTTGTTGCACGGTGACGCGACGCGAACGCTTCAGTTTTTTCAACATCGCAGCCTGAAACGCGCATGTGCGTTTTAACAACGTGCCGTGAATTCTCGCTTGTTAAAACCAAGTTTTCCACCTCATTTTGCAGCCTAGCTTTTCTATTGTATAATCTCACATTCAAACGTTGTTTTGAAATAGAGCAGTGAAAATAATAATTTGAAATACGACGCGGTTCAAAATGTTCTCTGCTGCAACAAAATAATTTTGTGAGAAACTTTTATGAAAACGCATCTCCCTTTTTCGCTACTCTTACATCCGAACCCTGCAAGTGAAAATTGACGGGACGCTGTTGTTTCTAGCATAAAGTTTTTTTTAACAGTTAAACAATAAGTTTTGATTTGTTGTTTGCATTGAATAATTTCTTTTCACAACATCCAGTTGGGTGAAAAAAAATTAAAGTTTCTAGTATTTATGTCTACTCAAATCGCCGAAGTGGGCTATTTTTTAACGAGCAACAAAGTTATAAAGCATGCCGTATAGTAATGCACTTTTTACAAACTTTCCCATTCTCATTCTCACAAAAACATTTTATCTTGCAAAAGGGCTTTTACTAAAAATCGAAAGAACGAAACAAATAAACAGAAATTATGTCATGGCTTGTGTTTATATTGGGGAAAGGTGCACAATCTTATGACGTGCTAAACGCTATTGGTGAATAAATGATTTATGTCATGCTGCTAGAGAAACCGTTTGTCGCAAACATTTTACCAGCAATTCACATAATTATCAGTAACGGATACCATCTGACAACATCAAGTTACTGCCAACTGCAATACACCAAATTTTTATTATACATAAACCGTGAAGGCCCGCATGTGGAATCTATTGCATTTTTCATCATCTCATCATTTCAAATGCATGTGGGTCGTTTTGTTATTTTATTTTTTAATTCAAACTTTCAGAACTTCACGGTTTAAGAGAAATAATTGACGTTTTATCTATCTCACAGGATGTATAAAAGAAGTCCGTGAAAAACACTGAAACTGCTTTATACTAACCTAGCATTTTTTGCAGCATGCGATATGCGAAAGCTTCATGCATTTATTTAACACAAAAATAGAAATTGGACGCCGTTAACTGCGTATTATAAATTACGACAATCAGCTAGGAAAAACAACATGAAAACGCTGGACAAAAACAGAACGTTCAAGCTCACAGTTTTTTTTTGCAAGGGACGCACATGTACATGCTGTCAGTGACCATTGGCAGGACTTCACAATAACAGACAGTGATAATAAGTTCATGCAAACAACAAGGAAAAATAAAAAAAACGGTTGAATAATACAAAGTAGACTCAAAATATTCTTCCGTTTTGTTATTAATTTTTATACCGTTTAATAAATTTTCAGTTGTGCGTGTCTTACCTCAAGCGGCGTTTTCATGATGTTGATTTCGCCCTTTGAGTGCGTGTGCGGCTCACCGTCTACTTGCACCGGAAAATGCTCGTGTGTTTTGATCATCACCTGAATTTTGATGTCTGGATTTTAGTTTTCGAACACTATCAGGTTATATTTAGAAATGACCGATGCTGCGATTGCACTCACGGAGCCTCCTTGGGCAAGACGTATGCCAGTTCGTTGTTTCATGCGAATCTGGCCCAGATGCGCAACGCCACACACACCTAGCACCTCTAGTTTGCCATCGTGATGCGATTGCTCCGTGAAACGATCGTCCAGCCGTTCACCCCATGGATTACGTCCGCTTGCCCAACTGAAAAAGAACTTTGCTTCCAATTGCAACAAACAGAGCCGACGCTTCACATTCGGACATGACTTACTTGCGGATGTTCAGCACAATAATTCCTTCGATCTGTGGTAACTCGATTTGCTTGCCGTCCACCACGAGTTCAACCTTTTGGTGAAAATTGCGGAATTGTCCCTCCGTGAAAATACTGCTAAGCAGATTCTCAGCGCCGATCCACGCATAATGCACTTTGTTGACGATTTGATTGGTGAATCGTTCGGGATTATTTCGCCGCTAAGAATACATAAAAATGTGGTAGATTCAATTTGTGTTTTTTTTTCAGAAATACATGAACGAAAACACATGGACAAGCGCACCTAAATTGCAAAACACGTGATCACTATTCACTAACCCGTTCATCGAACTGCAGACAGACATGAGCTTCGATTCCAATGCCAAAATAGTTATTCATGCTGACTGTTTTTGTTTGTTCAGCCAGATTGTGGCGCTCTGGATCGCCAGCCACCGGCACGCGTGCAGGTTCGCTTGAACGAAAATTTACCGCCCACCTGGAATGAATGGTTATTTTTAAGAGTCATTTTCAGTAAGTAGCTCGAGGAGACTAAGAGTTCAAGGCAGCAATCTGACAACGCTACATATGTAGTTTTCACTAGGCAATTTTTTGTCACCCCTGGATACACCTTCCTTTTCTATTTAGGATTATTTTGGTGCATATTAATTAGTTTATTATAAAGTACACGCTGAACTTATCAACGGCTTTAGTTTTAACACATATTATAAAAAATAGTGTCAACTGTGTAACGTTTCAAACGCATACCTGTCCAGTTTAACTTCCTCCGCTTCGATAACATCTTTTAGTACTTCTATTACTGAATCGTCGTCTCGATTAAATGTTGGCCCCCATCGGAGTTCCCTTGATAAGTCATTACCGGTACCCAAAGGTAAGACTGCACATGGCGGGTGCGCACACTTTGACCACTGCGTTTGTAAATAATTTAGTGAGTAGCATGTAAAAAATGGACAAATGATGATTGGTGCCACATATATGGCTTGGCTAACGGACGAACTTGGCTTGCATCATCCAAAGAGTTCAGCACCCAACCAATAGTACCATCGCCGCCACAAGCCAGAATCTTGTAATTGCTGATATTGCGAAATACGTAGAGCCTGAAAACCACTGATTTTTTTACAGCAACAAAAGAAGGAAATGCGAAATTTCGGAAGTAACAATGCAACCCACCCAACGAGCGGACCGCCTTTCAGCACATCGAACACTTGGAATGGATTGAGTAACTTTCGGAACAGCCTCATCAACCGTTCGCCCTGGCAGCCTCCAGATTTCACATTAACAAACACCATCAGAGGCTCAACGCTGGACGGCACCATATGCGCCTTCAACACGAATGACGAGTGTGAACGAAGGAAATTAACAAGAAAAAAAACATAATAAAACACCGAAAAGAATTGTGCACCTCCACGTTCGGCAGCGGAATAACGAGCGGTCGTTTCGTTTTCTTTTTCTCATCGCGCTCGTTCGGATCACGATATTCGGCGTCGTTCAGTTTCATCACGGCGTCCGATGCCGCTTTGGCGGAATCGAAAATTAGCACCAACGATCCCTGCGTGTAGAAGATCTGGCTGACCTTGCTGAACGGACGCTCTGAAAGCAGCAATCATTTACAGAATCAACCGGTGGATACGTTGGAACAAAGCATACACGGTGTCGCAGCTGGGGTCAACCTGATACAAACCTTCGGTTTTCAGCATATCAAGTATTAATCGTTCATATTCTTTGTACTGCAGTTCAGGAGGCAGATTTGCAACGTAAACGGATACATTCGGCTCGTCGGGATCCAGTTTTTGTTGAAGATAGAATCTAACTAGCTGATACCGACGTAATGAATCCTACAGAATGAGAAAATTTTTAAATTTTTGCAAAAATACCGTAAAGTCTTGCATATAAGGTTCCTCCCACTTATACGACCCCCACCCAAAAGTGGGCGAAATGTCACATGGCGGGAAACCAAAAAATTCAAAATTTTGACTTCGTCGAAATCCTACCTCGTTTATAAGGCCCGGAATTCCTAATGTTCGCTTTATAAGACCTCCTCCCACTTATAAGGCTGTCACACAAAATTCCACTTTTTCCAGAATTTTTTTATTTTCAAATTTATATAAGGAGACCTTATATGCAAGACTTTACGGTAAGTGTAAGTTCATGGTGTAATGTTGTAAAAGGTCTCGAAATGTGTGAAACTCACGGAGCGGATAGTTTTCAAAAGTTGAAATACATTTGCGTCTGGCGCTATTATGCTTTCAGCCACTGAAATACGTTGAAAAAAATAGCATTGTGTTGACTAGCTAGTTTGCGGCTTCAACAATGCTTAACGAATTTATCAACCTCCTTTGTCGAGTGACACTTCCACCAGATTGTAATCATTATGTGACGTTTGGTCCAGTCCAAATTTTCCCAACGCTTCCGATAAAACGTTAGCGACAGTGGATGATTTGGTCACCGTAATCGTGGAATACGTTGCTTGCAACCTGAACAAAATGTTATTATTTGCGTTAAAATCGATCAGCAAAATGAAAAATAACGTGAACAACCATAAATTTTGTATTTGTTTTGTTGTATTGTTTTAAAACCTTACAACCACAACGCTTTTTGTTCTTATTTGGCAGACTTGAACTAAATTCTTCCTCAACAGCTCTCTCTCTCTCTCTTTGCCAATAAACAAACAACAAAACAGTTACAAAAGCTGCAGTTCAATTCTGCACGTACCTTAACCAGCTTCCGTAAACACGAATAAACTCTGAGTCAGGATCGTCGTCTTTAAACCGAAGAAATATCCTTCCAGGGCGACCATCGCGCCGGGCGACGTTGCGCAGTGGGTACATGTCACGGAGTTCCTCTTCTTCTGTTCCTTCTGGAAATATTACGGTTTTTTATAAAAGCTAGAGCTTATTTCTGTCGAACTAACAACTGTAAATTGTATGTAGTATTGCGGCTCACCGTCGTTCATCACTTGGGTGACGTAGACGCGGGATGTGTCCCCAACAATGTGGTACGCGCGAACCGCAGCGTCCTGCAAACGCGTCAGTTTGAACGCCGTCACCGAACAATTGAACGAACGAACACTTAATTTGGGCGATGCTCGTAATCAGGGCGCTGACTCAGAAAAGCGTACGGAACGCCATCAAGTAAAGGCGAGCGTGCGTCCAGCGAGTTTTTTCCGTCATTAAAGTGCCCCCTACACATCTCAGGAGCGTACAGACTAGAGTCTACCGCGCTACCCTCCATCCATCCATCCATTTGTCACCCTCGTGGCCTGGTGGTAGTGCGTTAGACTACAGTCTGTGCGCTTGGGGGATCGAGCCCCGCCGAGGGGTGTATAGGCACTTAATGACAGAGAAACCTCAATGGGCGCCCTACTCAATGGCGTTCTGTACGCTTCTCTGGGTTAGCCCTGGCTAAAAACATCGCCTAAAAATCCCAACAACAACAACAACAACAACAACAGGTCACACAAGGATGTCATCAAGAATGAGAGAACCACAGACCTTGATATGTTGAACGCTGGCTAAACGAGGAACCAATATTAATCGATCACTGTTGTTTCGGAGCGCCGCATTGCCATCATAAACGCGCAACACTTCGTCTGAAAGTGTTGGAGCTCACTAAAAACTAAAAGGTGAACTTTTCAAAAAGAAGCAAGCAAGCATACAGTCATCCTTTTCTTTTGTATCGGTTTCTTTACTGCTGAGCTCCGGGTGATCGTGAGATGAAGAAGCTGAAGTTAAGAAACACAAAATGAGAAAAGAGCAAAACTATGAGTGAATTTAAAAAAAAAATATGATGTTACATGTATTATGGATTTTTCAAAAGTGTCCGGACTAAAGTGACGTCATTTGCTTAAAAAACGTCCGTTTGTCAAAGTACAGGCACTAAAATTTCAATTTGGTGTGACTGATTCGACATTCACCATTTGTTTACTGTGAGAAATTGGCTAAACGAAAAGTCTGGTTTGTTGTGAACGACAAGCGCATGTTTTGCGGCACATGACGTCATTTCAGTAGGACACGTTTAAAAAAATAGGTCATACCTTGTTCTATGGCAGGCTTACGACGTCGTATGCTTAATAACTCAGCCATTGGTAGCTCTGTTTTTGGAGCAGTAAGGCAGTTTGGCGGCAACATGATTGACTTGAGCGAGCCAAAATCGCATTCCTCTGACACTGATTTGTAGCAGACAGCGTGCGCCTGAAGTGTTTCGTTATTGTGATCATCTTCTGCTTTGTCATTACAAAAAAAATGGTGTAACGGTGAAGTTTGAGTCGAACAGTAAAAATTGAGACAACTCGCATAGTTTTCCATGTTTTTAAATAAAAACAAACGATAAATAAAAAAATAAAAAACGAAATCAATACTGACGGTGGTACAGCACCAGTCGCAACGCATTCCTGCGAGGCATTCGTTCGAGCCGCACGTCTTCCTGCAAACGGTGCACTTGCTGTTCGATGGCAGGTTGCCTTCACGCCAATGGTGATGTTGAATTCGTATTGTGTTCTGCAATCAGCAACCATTTGTTGATTGTGACCGCCGTCTGTTTGCGCAACTGAACTGGTCATCATCAGTTTTGTTTTAGTCATGACGCTGAAGAAACAGCTGTCAACGAACCGTGTCTAGATTTCGTGAGTACGTGGCAGCTTGCTTGCAGTCGCTAACCGCCAAGTCCTGACAGTCGCAATGCACATAGTATTCACAGACTGCAAGAAACGAGTATGTTCATTGAAGGTTCCTTTAAGTGTTGTTTCAAAACGTTTGCTCGTTGCGCTGCTTTCTACACTGTTTCAACATCACCTTCACACTCGACCGAAGTGACCTCTTTGCAGGGTTTGCGACAGACGTTGCACAAACGGTTGCTGCGCACGTTCGGCTCCGACCACGAATGCGCGACCGGATTCTGAATCATTTCTCTACAGCGGTCGAGTGCGAAATAAACACTGCGCTATTTTTTGGTAAATAGGATGAGGATGCAAATGGTCGTTGAAAGAAACACTCGACTTTGCAAGATATGGTAAATGTCTGAATAAATGTACCTTTACTAATTGCATTGCCACGCCGGAGCAATAGGACACCACCGAAGGCAGGCAACGCTCGTGGCATGTGAAATTGCACACTGAAAATTGAGAATTCCACTGAACAGCGCGTGCGCATGCCAACTTTGATTAGCTCGTCTACAACTTTAATGATGAAAGATAAAAATACTGTCGCAGAATCGCATCTAATCAATCAGTTGTGGTGAAGAAGCATCATATTTCAATAAAATGTTTACTGTCTTATTCACACGTGTTTGAATGCCGTTTTATTCTTTTAAAAAAAGTTTTTAAAAGTATCGACCATTGCTGCTTTAATGCATCAACGGCGTAATGTACCTTCGCAAACGTAGCCACTACTGAACGGGTTCCATACGGTGTCGCAGCAGTGATGGCAAATGCCGGACTGTCGAAACGTCTTTCGCTGGAACGCATGCCCGTGATCCTGCTGTTCGAACCACAGCAGCGACGCGTCAACGTTCTCGCCTTCTGCTGCCATGGGCGCCGCTGACCGATAACAGCACGACTGTAGATATGCGCAGAAACTGAACGCCACTACAACAACCGCTACAACAATGTCCAGTGGTTAGTGGCGGTGACTGCAGTGGATCGCATGCACCCGCGCCGACACCGTCAGCAGCCTTTTCAATTATACGCCTGACAACATAACTGCATTTATACGCTCGCACGAGCAACCTCCCAATCTCATTTGGTGCACATGTCGCGATGTCGATGCTTGTGTATAACCCTCCGCCCGTGGGTGGAATGATTGCAGAATGAGATTCCGAGAAATCAGTAATTCGTCTTAATGCAATTCAATTGTGTGCGCGCCCTGTACAACTTGCCACCGCCCAATGTGTGCCACGCCATTATATTTGCCATTTTCTTCACCTTCCATTGTCCACAGTTGTAAGACAACGTACTTGCCGACCTGTAACAAAAACAGAGCTAAATTTTCAATGAACGTATTTCTCCTTACACTCCTCAAAAGAAAAGAAGTGTTGCGTCTCATTCGTCGTTCTTGATTTTGTTGCTGCTGTTTTTGTCGCGCCTCAACATGACCCTACCACAAAAACAAACGTGGCGATTGTGCAAAAGGTTTAAGACAGTGAGGGTCGCACCATCGTCAAGTACTGAACATCAACAACAAATGCCACAAACAGTTCACTCATATCGAGTTAAAAATAGACCTTATTGCACCGGCCTTTTTTGCATCATGACTAAACAGATTGGATAATTTGAAACCAGCTGCGGCTGCCGCTGACCTAAACTGTGAACGCCCGTTCATACTGACGTGTGCGTATACGGCACGTCTTGTCACGTCACGTCAGGTGTTGTGTTTTTGGCATATTACCATTCATGGAGACGTTCATGACATCGACGACGTACGTCAGCATACGTCAATATGAACAGGCCTTTAATATAACACTCTTTTATTATATGGCTGATTTCAGCATTCGCGCGTGCAGCATTAAAGATTTCAGATTGTACATTGTATAATTTTCAGCAGTGTTAGAAAAAGTAGAACTAAAAGCTTTGTGGTTAAGCAGAGCTTAAAGCAGAATCTGTTTCATCTCAAAAACTGCATGAAATTGTACCTGGAACTAACTACACATTAAGTACAATGTAACGACTGAATAAATGGCTCCGCCATGCTTGCGGCAACAAAAAAATGGTGACGCATCGATGTCAACAAGTTTATTTTTCATCTGGCTCGTTTCTTGACCGTAAACAGTTGAAGCCGTACAAGTGAACCAGGGTCATTTTCAAGGCAATTCAATAAGCACACAATAAACACAAAAGAATCGTTTTTATTTGTTATTTTTTATATTATCCTGCACAGGTGAGCGGAGCGTATTTTGACGGAAGTGAACAGATTGTGAGAACTGCAGCATAAAGGTCGTCTGTGTGTGTGTATCTGTGTGTAGTATATACATGTACACTATGCACTGTATAACATATGCAACAAGACCGCTGCAGATGCCATGGAGACTTTCAACGTCGTATGCCCGTGTGTCATGTGTAGTGTAAGAAGCTGCAGAGAGAAAGAAAGCAGCGCTGGAAAACGCCGGGTGCCTGTGCGAATGCAGCGTATACATATGTACATATGCGTGTGTGGCCAGAGTGCCTGGCAAGACTGTACTAGGCCAGTGTTGTGTCATCCCATGTATGGACGTACACATACACGGAGTGTAGCATGCACGCAAAAACACGCGCCTCTCGACTTGACTGTATGCACCATACTGGAACTTGCTCTGCGGCTCCTTGATAAGTGAATCAGCAGCTGATCTTTGATGAAAACAACAAGCATATAAATTCACCCAAATCATAAGGTGTGTGTTTGTGTGTACATACATATGTGTGTGTGTGCTTCCGAATGTGCTTCTAGCAAATAGTCGCGATGTGACTCGTTTGTTTGTAAGCAAAACTCTACATTTGTAAGCACTGCTTAATCATACTGTTTGATTGTGTGTCGTGTTCATTAAAAAATTCCGTACAGGTTTCTGAATAGTGAAGCCGTAACACCGCTATAAAGTCCGCACGATTCCAGGGCCGGCGCGTACACGCTGGCGACAGTGCCACAGATCTACACTCTGTGTACGGTATGGCCGAGTAAAACAGGCAACTTTCTCAAGGTGCAAGAAGCGCGCGAAATTTGAATGAAAGAAAAAGAGTCATAGAATTTCAACTGTGTATCTATTTGTCCGTGTTTGGACACTAATAGAATTGTTCGTTTTCGCTTATTATCTGGCATTTTTGAAAAAAAACAACTCCTAGTCTGCGACTGCTGTTGGAGTACCTTATTCATTTGGTCATACTGTATTTATATATATACTTGAATCATATAAGCTTAAAGACCACTGGCTGTGATCATCGGTAAACCAATGAGTAAACACAACACGTTGTGCGACACTTTTCGAATACAGCTCTGCGTTGCGTTGAGCTGTAACAGTAAAAAAAATATATAACACAAAACGCACGCAACGCACACACGGAACGCATCTAAACACATGCATTTGGGTAGCAATTTTAGCGAACAAGGCGGTTTCGAGGCGCCCGCATGTGTGCGTTTACGCAATGACGTTGTGTGTGTGTGTCTCTGTTTGAAAGTACAAATGTGTGGTGCCACAGCAGAAAAGGGACTGCGTCTTGTGGCGCACACAGAGTTTATTGGTGCGGGCAGGCCGCACACGCGCGCAAGAATATGGGGCGAAATCAATGAAAACGCACGAAAACGGCCGAGTAAAGTGCTACACACACTTTGAACAAGAAAGCGCTCTAGTGCTTCGGTGAAGCAGCGCCTGTCTGCATGTCCAGTGTGTGTGTGTGTGTGTGTGTGTGTGTGTGTGTGCGCCAGAAAGCGCAGCGAACCATTCAAACTACGCACACACATGTCTGACGCACTTTTGTTGCAATGCGTCAACTGTGCAAGTTTAATCAAACTTGGCGGTCGAAGTTTCGAAATGAAAACCTTCGGGAGTCTTTGAAAACGAAAAGGTAAATCTTTTTAAAATATCACCTGATCCTGATTTGCAAGATCGTTCTCACTCAGTCTCGCATAAAAGCGTGCGTTCTGCATTCGGTGAACGCAGACATCTGTGTGGAACGTTTACATAAAAAATAGCGTAAACAATTTCTGCGACGTTAGCGCCAGACAGCAAATCTACGGCGTCGCCCGTGCGCATGCGCGTAATGCTGAATCGAGCGCGCACACGCAGGCATCACGCTTTTGTATAATACGCGATATGTGTATAGCGCACAACCGACTACTCTCGCTTCGGCGTCATATCATATACAGAAGGGCGATATAAAATTGGAAAACGAATACATTATTTTTGCGCCACAGATATGAACGGCTGACGGGCATGTGTGCGGGCTCTTTCGTAAAGGTGCGCTCTCGACTGACATCACGTACATTCGATATAACCATACACGCGGCGGGGCCGCTCGCACATGTACGCTTCTGTGTACACCCAGCAGAGCGCCACAAAAACAGACGATTATAACGATTATCACGGAAACGCTGAGCGACAACACAGTGCCGTTCAAATTCGCGTTTGTGACTCGTTTTCGCGGCCAGCGCGCGCGCGCGTACAAGTCATTCAAGTAGAATCCAGGTGTGCCGGGCGACATACGGCGACATACGCTGCAGTCGGAGAAATAGAAAAAATGCGGGGTAGTTCATAGGGGAGATGTCAGTAGGTTAGGCAATTAACATAACGTATTTGTTGAACTGTTACTTTCAATCAAGAACACAGCTGATTCGCCTGCGAAAAATGCCTGCAAATTTTCTCAAAGCGACAGGACTATACGTTGGCAGAGAGCATATTGCGCTCGCGGCATTTTTGGCTGCCGCTGCTCGCACGCACGCACACACACACAGAGAGAGAGGATGTGAATGGAAGATTAGAATGGTTGAATGAATCTGTGAATGGGACGGCACACGGCACGCATCGCACAGCCTGCCTCACTCGTGTGCTTTTTTCTCTGCCTGTGCCACATGTCCGCTTTGCGGTAATCGCGTGCGCACATGTGCAACGGACGCTCAGCGCCAAAAACGCACGCAGGCGAACATACGAGGGGTACTGAGCACGCTAGGTGACCACTTGCTCAGCACAACGGCAACACCGTTTCCAAATAAAGTCTTGAATACAAAAAAATTATTAAAAAACCAATAACAAAATACGCTGCGATGAATAACATTTTTGAAACGGAAAAT
This sequence comes from Theristus sp. LFF4_11, assembly GCA_030248135.1. Lineage (NCBI taxonomy): Eukaryota > Metazoa > Nematoda > Chromadorea > Monhysterida > Xyalidae > Theristus > Theristus sp. LFF4_11. The sequence continues at coordinate 17,411 of JASANC010004495.1, forward strand.
TTCAAGCACCTAAGGGAGAATTAATGGTGCTGGCTTGGGGCACATTAATTGTGCGTGATGCCATTGCCGGACCGCATGATTGCGCCATGCGCTCGCGCATCTGTCCAGCGCATCACACTCCATGTCCATAGACGCTTCAGAGCTTGATTTTCGTGCGAGCCTCCCGTGCGGTGGTGCGTGCGCGCCCAATCGATAATCTGCGCTCTGCCGCGTGCCACAGTAAAACACACACACAGCGCTGGTGAACATGAAATGCGTGCGGTGTGTGCATGCGCGACGCACGTATGTACACATAAAACGGGTTCAAAAGCCATCAAACATCCGACTTCATGGTGCACATTCACTGGGCAAGGGACATTTGTGCGTCGACTATCCACTCATGGAAAAGATGATTTCTCATTCATGGGTAACAAACGGACTCTTGCAACGGTGCAGCAATTCGGCAGTACACTGGCTAGCTTTTTTGTGTTTTTGATTTTGAAATGTACCTGCATTTATGCCACACTACATATTTGTTATTTTTTGCCAATGCCAAAATTTTGCGAAGCTTCTTGTGTTGAATAAAATGTTTACATCTTTTACAAAATTTTGACGTTATCATATATCATATGGAATACAAAAACGTTATCATTCTAACCTCAAAAACATCAATTTCAATCAAGTTTTCTTTGGTGCACTGTGTTTCGTGCTTCGGCTGTTCGAATGCATTTTTGTGCGCCATTTTTGATCGCCCAGGGTATTGCGGCTTTCGTCTAATGATGCGTATACATGCATGTGTAGACATCAACCAGCGCAAAAAAAAGTCGAAGCGTTGATGAGCATCAAAAAAATTACATTCCTTCATCACATTCACAAGAGAGCAAAATGTACATATATGGACACCAAACAAAATATAACGCAGTAAGAACCAAACGCCAAACTTCGCACATACATATCTAGATATGTCATAACATCATATCATGCGGATGCGCGAGCGAGCGTCAGCGAGCGGACAGCGCATCACGCATTATATGAGCCGTTTTCCCCTCGCGCGCGTTTTTCAAACTTTCTCGCTGCCCTGCAGCGAGCATAGTATAAGCCACAAACTTGGTTCTGTGCACACGAAACGAACACCCAAAGTTGTGCTTGGAGCCGCGAAAAAATTTTCGTCGGACGATTTTTCATACGCTCTAGACACGAAAAACCTATTCTGAAAATCGTGTTACTTCTTTCTCTTTCTATTTTTTTTTTCTGGTATGTAATCAACATGTTTGCGCCCTTTCAGTTTTTACCTGCGACACTTTCACAGTCGAACAAAAATGTTTCCTGGGGTAATTCCATACGGAGATTTTGAAAATTGGGTTAATTTTTTACCCAGACCCTGTTTTTGGGTAAAAATTGGGCATTTTTAAAAGTTCGCACGGTTTTCACCTGGTTTTAAGTGTGCGCCCTTTCAATTTTTACCTGCGACACTTTCACAGTCGAACAAAAATGTTTCCTGGGGTAATTCCACCCGGAGATTTTGAAAATTAAATTAATTTTTTACCCAGACCTTGTTTTGGGTTAAAAATTGGGCATTTTTAAAAGTTCGCAGGGTTTTCACCTGGTTTTAAGTGTGCGCCCTTTCAATTTTTACCTGCGACACTTTCACATTCGAACAAAAATGTTTCCTGGGGTAATTTCATCCGTAGATTGTGAAAAATTTTTTGCCCGGGCATTTTTTTTTGTCAAAATTGTGCATTTTTTACAGTTCGTAGCATTTCGACTGGGTATCAACTTTTCACTCTTACAAATTTTGTCTGAGCTACGAAAAATAATAGGAAAAAGGTCTAGTCCGTAGGAATTCAATGCGCTGATCACGGATTTTGGGTTAGTTTTCTTACGTGAGCAACTTTAGATGCTGAATCGTGACGATTTCGAGCGAATCGGCCGTGGAAATTGGCGAAGTCGGTCTAGAAACGAAAAACAAGAAAAGAGTGTTTTCCAGGGTAATTCAATGCGCTGATCACGGATTTTGGGTTAGTTTTCTTACATGAGCAACTTTAGATGCTGAATCGTGACGATTTCGGGCGAATCGGCAGTGGAAATTGGCGAAATCGGTCCAGAAACGAAAAACAAGAAAAGGGTGTTTTCCAGGGTAATTAAATGCGCTGATCACGGATTTTGGGTTAGTTTTCTTACATGAGCAACTTTAGATGCTGAATCGTGACGATTTCGGGCGAATCGGCCGTGGAAATTGGCGAAATCGGTCTAGAAACGAAAAACAAGAAAATGGTGTTTTCCAGGGTAATTCAATGCGCTGATCACGGATTTTGGGTTAGTTTTCTTACGTGAGCAACTTTAGATGCTGAATCGTGACGATTTCGGGCGAATCGGCCGTGGAAATTGGCGAAATCGGTCCAGAAACGAAAAACAAGAAAAGGGTGTTTTCCAGGGTAATTAAATGCGCTGATCACGGATTTTGGGTTAGTTTTTTTACGTGACCAACTTTAGATGCAGAATCGTGACGATTTCGGGCGAATCGGCAGTGTAAATTGGCGAAATCGGTCTAGAAACGAAAAACAAGAAAATGGTGTTTTTCAGGGTAATTCAATGCGCTGATCACGGATTTTGAGTTAGTTTTTTTTATGTGAGCAACTTTACATGCTGAATCGTGACGATTTCGGGCGAATCGGCCGTGGAAATTGGCGACATCGGTCTAGAAACGAAAAACAAGAAAAAGGTGTTTTCCAGGGTAATTCAATGCGCTGATCACGGTTTTTGGATCAGTTTTCTTATGTGAGCAATTCTAGGTACTGAATCGTGACGATTTTGGGCGAATCGGCCGTAGAAATAGCATAGGCGAAATTGGCCTAAAAAACGAAAAATGAAAAACCTGAGTTGTCCGGGGTTTAGAAGAATGTGTGACCAACGTATTGTGATTTTGGTCCGACCTTCGGGGCTTATGTAAAAGTCAGAATATTATCTAAAAATGCGGGAGACGCATATAAAAGGAGGAATATGGCCTTGTGTAAGCAGTGAAAGACTTGGCTCGACAACGCTTTTCAAGTCTCTGATGTGGTACACACGGATACAAGTACATAAGGGTCATATTTTTGCGCCGTTTATTCTTTATTTCCGTTGCAAGTGGCAACCCTCGTACATTGTAGACAAATAAACTTTCACATTTGCTTTATTTCTAGCATTTAGCGACCACTAAAACCACTAAAATAACCATCAGACTTTAGATCGCTGACACTGGTTTGCACAAAGTGTATCGCAGAGGCGTTGGGGAACGCAAGGTCTCCTTCTGTGGCAATGACTCACCGGTTTATCCTGTCACAAGAGTTTGGTAAAAAGGGTGAAAATCAACGGAAGACAACACTTTTTGCACTGGTGCTGCTGTATGCACAGCGGTGCGTACGTTAGCAACAACAACAATTGTCACCCTCGTGGCCTGGTGGTAGTGCGTTAGACTACAGTCTGTGCGCTCGGGGGATCGAGCCCCGCCGAGGGGTATGTAGGCACTTAATGACAGAGAAAACTCGATGGGCGCCCTACTCAATGGCGTTCTGTACGCTTCTCTGGGTTAGCCCTGGCTAAAAACATCGCCTAAAAATCCCAACAAAACCACAACAACAACAACAACGATAAAGCTACATGCAGCAATATTTTGCAATTTCTGATGTTTCTGCTTTTGCACAGAATTTACAGAATTTCGCACATGGTGTGATTTTAGACTAAACTGAAGAGGACAACAGAAAAAAATAACTTCACAGTTTTTACGCTTTTCAGCAAGCTTTTAAACAACAAACGCGGCGCAAAAATATAACTCTTATGTACTTGTATCCGTGTGTACCACATCAGAGACTTGAAAAGCGTTGTCGAGCCAAGTCTTTCACTGCTTACACAAGGCCATATTCCTCCTTTTATATGCGTCTCCCGCATTTTTAGATAATACAATAACGTACGTTTTCGAAAAAGTGAGGAAACTCATAAACGCACACCGCGCAAAAGTTCAAACGCCACTGAAAACAAGTTTTCATGAAAAACACGGGGGGAAAGCGCTTGTCTTTTTTATGTAAAAGTCACTCGTTACAAACAAGCGGAACGCCACGCGGAACCACGGGAGAAAAATGCGGAAAGTTGTCGCTTTATAGGAAGTGCAACGATGGTATGCCCGACGTCGGCACGTTAATGGGCGTTTGTTTGCGCACGTTTCGTTCTCAATGCTTGATTTTACGTCATTCGAAAAACAGGTGAGTCAGATTCCTGTGGGAACAAGAATTTTTGTATGTACAGTGTACCTATGTATGTATATTTCTTGTTCACAACTGTTATCTTACAACAACCAATCAGCGCATTATAGAGATTTACACCAAAATGATGTTAAAAAATGTGGTGTTTGTTGTGACTTTCTTTGATCCCGCATGTGCGCTTTTGACTCATGCAGTTTTTCGTTGGTCCAAAGTTTCAATGACGCTTTACACGTAATTCCTTTTGTCGCCTACGGAGTCGAAATTGTGGATGTTCGGCGACAAAAAACGCTTCATTTTTAGGGTGCATCAGATCCTAAGTTCGTTTGGAGTTTGCGAAAATCAAGTGAGATCAAAAGTGTGTACCTAACTGCAGGGTGTATATTAAAAACTGAAACCAGATAATTCAAACTCGTTGATACGGCGGTGATGAAATGGTATATAATTTCGTTTCTATCACAGATTTGTAGTTCTAACAAAAAGCTGAAAATATCCACACTTCATTGTTTACGAATAAACACGGACAGCGAAGGTGAAAAGAATAACTATAAAACCAACAAAAAAACGTTTGCGAAGTGAATTATTCACAATCCAGAAATCTCGAGCGGTTTTTACAGTCAACCAGTCCATTAACCTCATTTTATACAACTGGTGTATTTCTTGTTTTAATATTGAAGTAATGGAATGCTGGAATAATAATGAATTTTTCTTGAAAAAACACCAATCAAGCCTAGTTTTGATCTTTTTTATTTCGGCCAGAATGTCTATTAATAATGACAGCAAACTCAAAAAAAGTGCGCCACTTTCGATTTCGCATGGCACCCGGCGCGAATTCGTATAAAAGATGACGACCACGCAATAGTTTGCCAGTCAGTTTTGTGGGGCTTGTGTTTTTTTGTAAAACCGTGTAAAACCAACCAATCAGAGAGAGAGAGAGAGAGTGAGTGAGTGAAAACGCCTCAAGCTGCGTAACACTGCTTGTTTCCCGTTGGTTTGTGCGGCGTCAACAGCCACAATCTGTTCGACCACGGCTGAGTTTCGTCCAGCGACCTCAACAAACTCGAGCTGACGATGGCACGTCGCATCAGCAAACTCTCCGTGTGCCTCGTTCTCGGCTGTATCGCATTCACTGCGACCTACGGTGACACGCTGAAAAATGCCAAAATCAACGCAGAAATGCTGCCGCGAAACATTCACTGACTCACTCAGGTTTCGGTGGTTATGGCGGTCACGGACATCACCACGGCCACGGTCATCACGGCGACCACCACGGCCACGGTCACGGCCACCACGGCGGCCATCATCTCGGCGGCCATCATGGACACGGACACCACGGACATCATGGTAAGCGGGCGCAAACGCATTCACGCAACCGAGCGACTAAAAACAGTGATTCTGGTTTTTGTAATATTTTTTTGTGTTTTGGCGGCACCAAATGCACCAGCCGGTTGTTCTCCGTTGAATATGCTTGCAGACTGTTTGTTATCTGTATAGGTCATGGTCATCACGGTCATCACGGTCACCTCGGTCATCATGGCGGGCACCACCACAAGGGGCATCACCACGGGCATGCGCACCACGGCCACGGCCACGGCGGTCACCATCACGGTCACGAGGGACATCATCACGGTCATAAGGGACACCATCACGGTCACCACCACAAAGGGCACCATGCTGGACACCACGGACATCACCATGTTCGCAGCTCATCAAAAGCGATATATCTCGTGTTTTCATTGTGACTCAGATTTGTTGGTTCAATCTCTTGTAAATGCCATGTTCAGGCCGGCCATCACGGTCACCACGACAAAGGTCACCACGGCAGTCACGGTCACCATCACGGTCACCACGGGCACAAGCACGGCCACCATGCGGCCGGTCATCACCACGGACACAAGAAGGGTCACGCACACCACGGCGGCCGCCATCACCATCACCATCACCACGGCTATCACCACAAGAAGGGATACGGCAAGAGCTACGGCTTCGAGGAGAACTACGGCCACAAAGAACACGGTTGGTTTGTGTTGGCAACAGTCAGTCGAGATATGGGGTTGAAATCTATGATTGTGCAATGTGTATGTGATGCTTGTGGCAGATGCCGCCGGCGCTCACCACCACGGTCACGGTCACCACGCTGCACACCACGGCGGACACCACAAGGGACACCACAAACACGGACACCACGCGCACGGCGGCCACCACAAGCACCACGGAGACCACCATCATGGCGGACACAAGGGACATCACCACGGCAGTCACGGCGGGCATCACGCGGGTCATGCCGGGCACGGACACCATCACGGTCACCAACACCACGGTCACGGTCACAAAGGACACGATCACGGACATCACGGTCGGTGCTCGACTACGAGACTGAAAAATAAAACAGTTCTGTTAGTGCAAACGAATATATTTTCTCCTGAACATGTTCGAATTCCAGGTCACCACCACGGTCATCATGGACACCACGGCGGGCACGAAGGTCACAAGCATCACGGTCACCACGAAGACCACGGCCACCACGGCGGTCACGGCCACCACGGCCACCACGATCACGGTCACCACGGCCATCACGGTCTCGGCCACCACGGCCACCACGGCCACGGACACCACGGCCATCACGGTCACCACGGTCTCGGCCACGGCCACGGTCACCACGGATTCGGTCATCATGGGCTTGGCCATGGCCACCATGGCTATGGTCATCATCCATTTGGACACCATCACGGTTTTGGCCATCACGGAGGCTACAAAGCGAAGGCGAAAGCAAAGGCCAAAGCATAATAGTGTTCTAGCAAGTTGTTTTGTGTCTTCAGATATTGTTTTGACATTTTGTGATCCGTGATTCACTTTTTGCTCGTACATTGCGTTCACGAACGTTGGCTCATTTCACAGTTTTCTCGATAAACACCATGAAAACACGGTTATCCGGCGTTAGTTTTAATGATAGTGCAGGGTGCACCAAAAAAACTGCCGGAATTCAAATTGTTCTATCTCGCGTCTGGTTTGAGGTATTTGAAAATTTGGAAGTGTTGCAGACCTAAAATCTGTATTTTTTCAATATTTTTAATAATTTTCTCTGCATGTGCTGATGTTTTTGACGCTTTTTTTCAAATAAGTGAAAAATCACAACTTTTAAGTTTTTGATTTTTCATACTTTTGAATAAATGTGCACATAATCAAGCAATTTTTTGAAACGATCTGCACTTTCTTCCGTTTATTGAATTACCGATGTTTGTTTCAACTGAATTTGGTTCAGTTGCTCAATGTGAGAACCACGGATTTAGTGGCCGTGGCAGCGGCGGCAACGGAACTCTTTGAAACGTGGCAGTTTGTTCTCTGTCTGTAACTGACAGGGCACTTGTTTTGACTGTACATGGCTAAATAATTTGAAATCTCTTTTCAAACGTCGCCGCTGCATAAAATGTCTGCCGTTTGTTTCTTATCGACCGACAGCTGATTACATTTTTTGAACTCTGTTTTCAATGATTATTCATTGACACAATCAGGCGGCCTGATAAAAACACCTGATGTTGTGACAACTTGGTTTCCGTTTTATTACCGTTGCTCAAATAAAATAAACATCGTGACTGTGTAAGCAACCGTTGGAAGCTAAATCAACAGTCGAGCATTAGCGTGTTAGCACGTTTCGTTTACCAAAACGGGTGCATACGCAGTTGCGCTAGAATAAGCTGGTGACATCGTGTTAAGAAATAAAAAATGTGGAATGAAAATTCATGATTTAGATATCAAATCGAACGTTTAAAATCGAAAATGTACCAACAATTCTGAAGACCAGAAGCGAAAATGTTTCGTTGGGTAGTGCTATTCGCCTGTGTGGTGCAGATGTTTCTGGCGTTTGGTCAGGTTCGGGCGATTGGCATTTACTACCTTGCGTACAGTGAGCAATTCAATGCTGCCAAAGGACAACTGTCAGCAACGTTCTCAACGCTGTACTTTTCAATGGCACTGTCTGGTATTGTGGATTTATTCAAACGTGTCCGGACTAAAATGACGTCATTTGCTTTAAAAACACCCGTTTGTCAAAATACAGGCACTAAAATGTCAGTTTGGTGTGACTGATTCACCATTTGTTTACAGGAAGAAATCGGCTAAACGGACAGTCTGGTTTACTGTGAACGACAAGCGCATGTTTGGCGGCACATGACGTCATTTCAGTGGGACACGTTCAAAAAAATAGATCATACATGCGTGTTTCTCTCTTTGCTCATTGAGTTGTTGGTGCATTGTTGCTCATTGATGCATCAAGGTGCATCATGGCGACATGGATAACACCACTCAGCGCACAAAAAGTCAGGCTGCCACCGACAGTTGGAAGAGCGTCTTATGTGGTCCACTGCGATGAAAAACCGGGCTACCAAACGGCTAAAACGTGTTTCCTTCAGCACGTCAACGCAATTTTAGTCGCCGTTGCAGAAGCTCTTCATGTCCGCTTTTTTTGTTGAAACTAAAAATGAGACCTCATTTTCAGTATTCTTCTCCTCGTTCACGCTTCATCATTTCGGTGGGAAATGGACGCTTTTTATCGGTGCTGCATTAGCATTCGTTGGTTATTTTGCGGTCACTTTTTCGCAGCATCTCTGGCAGATAATGCTCGCCTACGCCATTGCTGGTATGTTCGTTCAAATGTTTTCCTTTATTACAATTGATCAAAATCAATATGTTTTTGAAGGAAGTCTTAAACCACAAAATAAATTAAAAAACCCGGCGAAAATGTCAGTTTGCATTGCACTCAATGATTGGTCGGTCTTACCTTTGCACCAACCAATGAGCGTATCCGCACCTCAAAAATGCAACCAATCATCAGCGAACAGCAGACAACTTGCAGGTGTCGGCACCGGTCTCGGCATCGTGCCGTGCCACGCTGTTTTGATCACACTCTTCAGCAATCACTACAAAGTGACCTTTGCTGTCATGCAAGCGGGCACCGCAGTCGGCGTGTTGACGCTGTCGCCATGGAACCAATGGGCGATCAATCGATACACGTGGCGTGGCGCCAGCATGATCAGCGCTGCGCTCATGTTGCACTACGTGGTGATCGGCTTGCTCATTGGCTGCGTCCATCGGAGAAATAGAGTCGAACGCTGCAGCGAAAAACTGCCAAAAGTGAAACTGCATCGGCCACAACCGGAGCAGCATTCGCGGGCGCAGTTGCTGGTTGGCGATGCAGATGCAGGTTTGTTTTTTTGGGGGGCACTATTTTAATTTTATAACCAATCTGTAAAACATTCTCTGGCATTTGAATCGGGAGTGCAGATTTTTTTTGACTTTGTCAATCAATTGTTGCCCATGAACAACAGTGCTCGCCCACTAATTTTTACGGAACTTACGTTTTATTTCATGAATGAACTTTTGATGAGGCAATTTGTTCAGATCAAATCGAACTCTCTGAACTGCCAGTGGTCGAGCCGGCCAGACCAGCGTCCACGCCTGCAACGGAGCACAGTCCAATGCGGCAATTGTTCTCGTGCTCCGGCGTCGCTCGGGCGCACAACAGCATTTGGCATCCGAACGCATCCATTCTACCGTTGCATGTCTGCTTCTCGATGTTCATCTTTGGCGCAAGCACCACGTTTGATCAGGTCCAACTGAGTTCAGTAGTTTAGAGACTATGCAGACTTTTTGAATCAGAAATAAACCAACGGTGTGGATTTAAGAAAAGGAAGCGACCAATGCCGAAAATGTTCATGAACCTCCTGAAAATATGAAACCACGTTTGTAGAAAATGACAATAATCTGTGTGATGGTTTCTATTTTAGGTCACGAACGCATTCGCAGTGACGCGAGGTGTCCACCGCGACCTTAGTCCGTGGATTCTGTCCTGTGGTGCGATAGTGGACTGTGTTGGCCGTCTGTTCACAGCCGCTTTTCACGCACGACACCCGAAGGCGGATCCGACTAAACTGATGATTCCGTGCGCACTACTCATGGCAGGTCAGTTGGAAAGTCACAGAATGAGAACAGCCGGGTTACTCAGGTTGTTGTTGTTGTTGTTGTTGTTGTTGTTGTTGTTGTTGGGAATTTTAGGCAATGTTTCTAGCCGGGGCTAATCCAGAAAAGCATACAGAACACCATCGAGTAGAGTGTACATCGAGGCTTCTCTGTCATTAAGTGCCTGTACACCCCTCGGCGGGGCTTGATCCCCCGAACGCGCACAGACAAGAGACTAACGCGCTACCACCAGGCCATGAGCGGTGACGGTGGATTTCATCAGACGGCTGCGTTCTTTGCAGGCTCCATGTCAACAATCGCGCTGTTCTGCCGCAGTTTCGTCAGCATTGTACTCGTCGTGGTCGGTGGCTACGCCGTCGCATGGTCGGTGATCGTTGCTTCCTGGGCGACAATCGCAAATCATCTATTCGGCCAGCACCGGTTCCCGCTCGCGCACGGCCTCGCGTCGTTGGGCGCCGCCGTCGGCTCGTTTCTTGTGCCCGTCGCTTCCGGTTCAGATCGCGCATTTTCGCAGGCTAAAAAGGTGTCCGGTCGTGCTGTCCGCCGCGGTATGTCCCGTGTGTTGTCCTGTCCCGCGGCCGAACCGGCCGGTGATGGAAATGGAAGTGACAACACCAAAACACGGCGTTTTGTGTTTCTCGGACACGAGACACCACGCAGAGAACAGCCAGGCGGTCAGGACACCGTACACCAGATCGGACACCTTTTTTTGCGTGACAATTTACAAAGCTGATTGATTTTCAACGTTATTGTTGTAGTTGTTTTCATTGCGAGTGTTCGGCGAACGGCTCAGGTCTACTCAGCGACCAGCTGAACGAGCTCTCGTCGGCGTACTACGTGGCGAGCGGCTCAGCACTGCTTGCTGCCGCGTGCGTCTGCGTGCTGTGCTGCCAGCAAAGCACCGCTGCGCCAGAATGCGCACGTGACAGCGCTCTGCTGACAGCCGACCGTCATGAACATGCGCCAAGAACACGCGCAAATGAAGAGCGCTCGTCGATGCACCAGGACGAGACAATGCAAGATCATCAGCGCAATGAAATCAGAGCGGCCAGCTTCATTGGATGATGAAAAAACTTGATTTTCGTTTATGCGAATGGGACCCGCACTTGCAAAACTAGTTGAAACACACACTAGATTTTTTTTGTTCCGACAAAATTCAGCGAGTTTTTGTGTTTTGTGCTCAATTTGTTCTCGAGTTTTGTTTCCTGTCTTTTTTAACTTTGATAAATGAAAAGCGTCGCCAAACTTTCCAGTCAGTCCCCAAGCACCAATTGTGCAGTGATTTATACAAACATTGCTGCACACTTCATAAACCATTTCGTCTCTATTAAAAATGCTTGGTTTCAAAGTTTGGTTCTCAGATTTATTTTTCGGTTCCAACTGCTTTTTGTTTTGCGTCCGGAGAGAGGTTCGCAAAAAGCGTTTTTCGCTCATGTTATATGCAAACAAAACCGCTGGATTTGGCGCTAGTAGTAGTCGTGCTGCCTTTTGTAACGAAATATTTTTGGTTTCGATTTTCAAATGTAGACACTAAAAGCAAAATAAAGACACACAAAGTATGCGTGATAGAGCGAAAGTGCTCTTAAGGGGCATTCATGAAGCAGTATTTAGTGACCGTGTAGCTATGTTTTAACAACACAGCTAGGCGACACCGAATACTGTTTCATGAATGCCACTTTAATAAATTCGATCCGAGTTGCGAATGCTGAAATTCTCAAGCTGTCATACGGTAAATTTTGTGGCCATTTGGTTTGTCCGTTGCATGCATGGCGTGTACACGTAGCGCATTTGTCACTTGTTTCAATTTCAATTTGCCATTTTCACCATTTTGGATTGCTCAAAAAATGTTGTTTTATGCTACTCCCGAAACGTGTTATGTCAATTCAATATGCGTAATGCGCGTCTTATGCACTGACTCATTACTTGTAAAAGAAAAAGACACAATTTGCACATGTATAAGAGTTTGAGTTACCTCAACTTTAAAATGCAGCAAGAATAAAGAACCCCCCCCCCCCCGTGTGAGTGTCAGTTGCACACTCTCCATGTCAAGATCTACCGCAAAGGGCAGCGCATGATTTCGTTGTTTTTTCAGCATTTCAGTGAAAAACACCACTCAGCTTATTACAAAAAAAGACCGAAAAAAGTCGTTTATGACCACTTTTATAATGCAAAAGAACGCACATATAAAAGTACGATTATTAAAAAGATTAACAAAAAGGTAAAATGTCAGCACTGGGCGCAGCACACATCAAGGACATTATCTCCATTGTCGGTAAGCGTCAGAAAGCCAAGCAAACTGTTCAAAGTGCTATGCGTGCTCATTTTCATTTCATTATTGTTCGTACACCCAAACCCCGCATCGATCTTATGCCAAGTCGTGTTAATGGGCGACGCGAGTAGTCGAAAACAGTCGCATTCTCATTTTCATTGTTTCACCCGCCGTGTTTTCAACAGACTTGATAGCAGAATTGTTTTTAAAAATTTGAAAAATAAGTAGAATGGCAAGAAAAAACAATCCCGGCGTCATGGAGTTGACCGCTGAAATGGAGGACCAGCTGTGGGCGGAGCTAATCAACATGATGAGCAGCGAGGGAGGGAAGTTGTGATATTGATAGAGAATCGTAAGAAAGTTAAATCAAGGAGATAAAAGACAATAAGTTTTTCGTGACTCATCTGTACACTTGCTTATCTTATTACGATACAAGCTCAAACCAATGCCAAGCTATTCCTATGACCTAGTTCCAAACTTACCGTCTATCGTCTATCCCAGCTGATTGGTCGTTGAACCTGACCTCATCCGTTGTCGTCAAACAATTAAAAAAGGCCCCAATACTTCGGATCAATGCAAGGTCGAGGTCGTATCCGATCAATCAAAATAAAAATGTCGAGGTCGTATGTGTTCGTTATAAAAAATGCGGTACCCTAAGTTTAATGCAAATGGGATGCAAAATAAAAATTACTGAAAATTATCAAAATCAGAGAAGGCCTCAAAATGGCTGACTTTGATTCTGGAGTCAATGTTTGCAACCAATTATTCCGTGTCATAAAAACTCAAATGCGGATTTTTTAAAAAATTCTTTTTATTTTTTCAAAATTATTTTAAAGAACAAGGCAAAACATTCAAAACTGTGTTTTCCCATTGTAGACCGAGCTCGAGCGGACGAAGCAGCAGAGCGTGGCGAGGGTCACGGGCACGAAGACGAGGAAGACGACGAGCCAAAGACGATTCCACGGCGGATACTCAAGGTTGGTCACATTAACAGTTCAACATTAAAGTACCGTATTACCCCCAATAAACCCCCATGGGGGATTAATACGTCAGCGACTTTTAGGGGTGGGGGTTTATTGGTGGGGGGGGATTATTGGTGGGGGGGGGGGGGTTATTATACAAAAATTTCGGGGGGGTTGGAAACATGGCAGGCAAGAAAGTTGCAGAAACTTCTACTTTTCACAGAGATTTCCTTTTGTAACAGCCTTTTGTAATGAAATTACCATTAACTCATCCATTTGGGGCCTTTGGTAGCACAATTTCACCAATGTCACTGCATTCAGCCACTGAATTCGCTGGGTATGTGTTTCAAACAGGTTTCCAATTAACCCCCATGGGGGATTATTTGTGGGGGGGGATTATTTGGAAACTGGTCGGGGGGGTGGGGGTTTATTGGTGGGGGGGGGATTAATGGTGGGGGGGGTTTAATGGGGGTAATACGGTATCCTCTATCTTTGAAAGTAGAAAAAAGAAATACCCTACATTATAGAAAAGCACAAGCAAATCGTCCGCAAAATGGTTTCAGTTTTGTTCAGGCGCTAAAACTGCTCGTGCCTCATGTCGGCTTGATTGGAGCTCTCTTGACGTACCTGTTCTTTGGAGCGCTCGTGTTCATCCTAATTGAAAGCGACAACGAGCTGGCTGGCAGGAAACAGAAATTTGATGATGTTCAAAAGCTGCAAGTCAGTTGTCTAAAACAGCTTCTAACGTTCGCCAATTAAGGAGTTCTTGTCTGCTTTCTGAAAGTCTGTCCTTTTTTTACTGTGTTCAAAATCAGGATGAAGTGATAATGCAAAGCGCGGACGCTTGTCTCAAACGAGGGAGCGAACCACAGTTGACAAATCAGTCGGATACAGATGCGGACTTGAGAAAGGTTTTTTGGCTGTTTTTTTTTGCTTTGTTGCAAGATGAAAATTTAAAATTTCAATTGAAATGCTAAATCAGCTGGAAGATGTGTTACTACCGTTATTGCGTAAAATTTCGTGGACGCACGAGTATCAGGACAAGTATGCACCGGATGCTCAAATGTGGTCAAATGATCCGAAAACGATGCCGGAACTTTGGACGTTTCCAACATCCGTTTTCTACACACTTACTGTGGCCACGTCTACAGGTTGTGTGCTTCTATTGTGTTTCACGGTCATTAGTTTATTGAGTGACCGTAATTCAAATCACAAAATTCTTAATCGTTTAAATTTTTTGGGGTTTAATCTTGTGTGATCTTGTGAATCGATGTTTCAGGCTACGAACGCGTGACGCCCCGCACGGACGCCGGTCGCATCTTCACGGTCTGCTTCGGCTTGTTTGGCATTCCGCTGCTGTTCATTACGGCCGCCGACATCGGCAAATTCATGTCGGAGATGGTGACAAAGAGCTACGCCCGGTGTGTGCAGCAGTATCGAAAAATGAAACGGGCACAACTGAAAACGAGAGACAATCGAAAAACGCAAAAGAACCAGGAAAAACGCAAGCAGAAACAAGAGCGCAGCGCCGCCAAAGCTATTGAAGTCCGTTCAAGCACGACAACAACGCCGAAACAGAATGGCGTTGACAAAAACACTGCGGCCACCGATGCGAGCACACAAAACGGATATATTCAAGGTGAGGATAATACAATGAGGCAGTCTGAGCTTTGTTGAGTAGCCTCATCATGCCGCCAACTGCAAAACAGCATGCTCAATTTCAAACATTTTAGCAAAACCGCTGCCAGAGTGCGTGCAGCCACCGCCGCCACCGCCGCCGAGCACTCCGCCGTCGGATGACGACGACGAAATTCAACTGCCATTCTGGGCGTATTTCGGTTTGATTCTCGGCTACTGCGCCTGCGGCTCCGTGATGCTGAACGCCATTGAAGGCGGCAGCATGTGGAATTTCATTTACGGATTCTTTTTTGGGTTCAATGCCATCACGACAATTGGTTAGTGTATGTTTTGATTGTTTCTTAATTGCAAATGTTGCAAAGGATTGTTGCAAATGTTGCATTGTGGATGAAACAGTATAACGAGCAATACAAGAAATCAAAACCAGGGGGCCAGTTTTACAAAACTCAGTAGTCCAATAATGCTACACCACACCACTGAGCGCCGGCATCAATTCATGAGTCAAAAAATTGTTAGCTTCCTTACGTCACGTTGAAGAGCAGACATTGGTGAATCTATTGCATGAGAAACGGAGCTGCGATGTTTCTGGATTTCATTCAGTGGTGTAGCACTGTGGACTACTGAGCCTTGATAAAACCGTCCCCAGGCGTCGGCGACATCGACGGCCGCAACGCGTGGTACATGTCTCTGATCGTGGCGTACGTCATCATTGGGCTTGCCGTCATCACAATGTGCATCGATTTGGCATCCAGTCAAGTGAAAGTGCTGTTCACGAAACTGCATTACTTTGGACGGAAATTTCGGTGAGTGATTTGAGTTTTTTTCTCTGGCTTGCGTAAACTGAACCTCTCTGACTGACGCTTACTTTTTGCAATTTTTTTTGATTTTTTTGCTAACATTTTGATTTAGAAGTTTTCAAACTGAAAGTTGAGTAACGAATCAAATAAGCCGCAGGGTTGTTTAAATTAAAAAACGGGACTTATTGCGTAACAACAAATAGTCATGAAAGCGTCGAAGCACTCTAGTTTAGAAATTTGTTGTTGTTCTTCATTTTCAGTTGTTGTTGCTGCTTGTTTTGAGTTTTTGGCTCGGTTTATTTTCCAGAGGCGCCAAACTAGCACTGTCCGCTGAAATTCAAGAAGCAATTCAGCTGATAGCGGCAATGAAATACAAGAACGATGTTACTTTGGACGATATCATAACGTTTCTTACGGTGCAAGAAAAACTGAAACGGCGACCATACATACCGAGGAATGTGTATTTCTTGAAATGGGTCGAAGATGATCCTGATTTGTACACAGGTATTATCCTTTTTTGGTTTCGAGAATCAATGCGCTTGCACACGCGAGGTCGGGCATAGGAAAACGTTTATCATAAATTCAAGTACCGTCACATAGGGGATTCGGATTTGTTGCTTTAGCTGTGCGGCTTTTCTTGCAGTGTGAAAGTTTTGTGACTACAAACTTCTTGAAATTGCAATAAATCCAATATTTTTCGTAAAATTTCCAGTTGTTTGATCAACTAAGTAATCCCGATTGATCAAAATAGCAATTTCCCACAAGTCAACGTGTAAAAACTCCAGCTATTCGTCGTCAGTCGACGATGGACAAGTTTGGCAACCGATACAGCCCGTCCGGCGATGCGCAAATGTATCGCATTCAAGAAGAAGACGAATTTGAATACTGCGACGACGACAAAGAACAAGACGAAATCGGCAACGACACCAGTGGCGATTATGCGAACCAGGCGAACCACAATTTTGTCAGTGACGAGCGCCTGTCGTCATTCAACGCGTCAGACTCGCCTGATTTGTTTGCTGATCGAAAATGATTGACTTTTGAAAAAAAATCTGCATTTTGCTTGCAACCCCCCTCTGTTTACGAAATAATGCTGTTAACCAGCTTATTATAAAAGCTGGAGTCGAAACTGAATCATTGTTTGTTGACATCATCATTGTTTTGTTGACATACCGTATTACCCCCATTAAACCCCCCCCCCACCATTAATCCCCCCACCAATAAACCCCCACCCCCCCCCGACCAGTTTCCGAATAATCCCCCCCTCCCCACAAATAATCCCCCATGGGGGATTATTGGAGACCTGTTTGAAACACATGCCCAGCGAATTCAGTGGCTGGTTGCAGTGAAAATGATGAAATTGTGCCACCAAAGGCCCCAAATGGGTGAGTTAATAGTAATTTCATAACAAAAGGCTGTTATAAAAGGAAATTTCTATGTAGAGTAGAAGTTTCTGCGACTTTCTTGCCTGCCATGCAATGTATTTTTGCCATTTTTCAAAAAAAACCCACCCCTAGAATTATTTGTAAATAAACCCCCCCCACCAATAATCCCCCCCCCACCAATAAACCCCCACCCCTAATAATCGCTGACGTATTAATCCCCCATGGGGGTTATTGGGGGTAATACGGTATGAACTTGTATGACTCGACACAGTTGCACGTGCAGCAAGCAAACGGCGAAACATGATCAAAAACAATGAACGTATGGCTGACGCAATGCGCCTACATTGCGTGACTTAATTGAGATTCAAAGTTTCAAATTCAAAATGATGTTCAGTCCTGTCACCAGTGAAACAGCAGTAGCAGTCTGAGGTTTGAGTCAAAAAGCGCGTGCAGTTAAAATTAGATTTGATGATGGATAAATACCGTAAAGTCTTGCATATAAGGTCTCCTTATATAAATTTGAAAATCAAAAATTTCTGAAAAAAGTGGAATTTCGTGTGACAACCTTATAAGTGGGAGGAGGTCTTATAAAGCGAAAATTAGGAATTCCGGGCCTTATAAACGGGGTAGGATTTTGCCCAAGTCAAAATTTTGAATTTTTTGGTTTCCCGCCGTGTGACACTCCGCCCACTTTTGGGTGGGGGTCTTATAAGTGGGAGGAACCTTATATGCAAGACTTTACGGTGTGAAGAAGCCTGTCTTCCTGCGCGCACACGAAGCCGGTGACATTTGATCAATCTGACAAAGACGCACTGTTTTCAGTGTCATAGTGTTTGGACGCAGCTATTAATATACACTATTGAACTTGCAGCGAGTTACTTGCTTTCTGTACAAACGTAACCGGGCTCAGGAAGATATGTAATTGGATGCGAAAACTGCAACCGAGAGAACATGAGAACAGAGAACCGTTCCCAAATGTCACGCATGAGACATGCTGCAGCACATTGCCACGCTCCGTGCGGCTCAGTCTACGTTGCATTTTGCCAGTTTTTGTTTTTCAGAACTTTTTGCACAAAACTAATTTATTTCGTCCAACTAGTTTCCATCTTTTTATTGTCGGAAAAAAGTCGACGTACACAGCTACTGTACCTATTTGAAAACAACAACCGAGTTTTTCTGTTCTGAAACGAAAACAAAGAAACGTGAATTGCTGTAATTGTTCTTTGTTATTGCCGTCATACTTTTGCGCTGGATCGCTCGCTTTGCTCTTGGTTGAAATAAGCATAAACATGCGACTTTTGCGTTGCAAACGTTCGGTCGGAACCGGCATTTTTGCTAGCCAAGTTTGACATTATGTGGTAATTGAGTTCCCAAAAATGCTTTTGTTTTGCAACAACACTGAATGTTTGCCCCGAAGACTCTCCGGGCATCCGTAATTAAGGCATCTGAACATTTTGAACCACTCAAACGCTGTATAGAGTTTTTTCTCGAAACGACCGCATAAACAACTGCAGAGAAAACGGAAGTTTAGTGGTTGAACTAGAGGACGTCCGGTCTTGCATGTGCTTTTTCGTAGACGCAAACAATGTAAGTGCAAGTGTATTTTTACATGTTCAAAAACTTGTGTTCTGGCACGCAACATCAATTACAGTCAACGTCAACAACAACAGTCCGCGCTGTATTTAGTGGATTAATTAATTGAACCTGCTTCCGGTCTGTACTTTTTTGTCCAAACATCCACAACAATTCCATGCTCTAAAAAATGTAATGAGTTTGTGATTAGCCAGAAAAAATACTTTAAGAGATCATCATCCGGAAATTGGCAGGGACTTTTTGAAAATGTACTTTTACCCTGGCCCAAGATAGATTTTGCTCAAATTTGTTACAGCATGGCCGAATAAATAAGGTAGTCCTTGATGGATCAAGGCGGGATCAGGAGTTGTCTTTTCAAGAATGCCCAGATAATTCCCAACCGTGTGTGCAAGGGAGAAAGAATAAACGGAATAGCACGAATAGCGAGGATCAATTAGTTTAAAAACACGTCAAATTTGACACACAATTGTTTTTTTTCTTTTATTCAAGTTTCTCGCGCTCCTTGCACCCTGAAAAACTGCCATGTTTACTCGGTCATTTCGTAGATGGTGATATCCAGATATTAGTTGGACGAACCTATATTTTTAATACAACGCCTAATAGGTTTGTCCAACCAATAATAGCTAAAAAATTGTTGAGTAATATGTTTTAAAGTACAGTACATGGGCGTTCTCAGTGTCAGAAAAACTGCTTTATTATCATAGTGGCCACTGTGAAATTAGAAAGGCAATGAGTTTGCGCAAAAACTGTATCAACGAAAAAAAATATTTTTAAAAAATGGCATGTGTTGTATGTAGTGGTCGTTTCAAAAAAGGTTGCTATTAACAAATGATACCCAACCCATCTAATTGAACCTTGCTCGGATCTGGTTTTTTCATTGCTGTGGTCTTCTGCCACAGCGGGTATTTTTTACCGTATCAAATTGTAAAACATACAGTATGACCGTTTAAACATGGCAGCTTTTTTCAGGGTGCAAGGAGCGCGCGAAATTTGAATCAAAGAAAAAAGTTGCTCAGAAACCCTACTGCATGTCAAATTTTACATGTTTCTAAAAATTAATTGGTAATGCGGACTATTCTGTTCATTATTTCTACCTTTGCACACTCGATTGGCGGATATCTTATCATTTTTGAGAAAGGAAACTCCTAGTCTGCGACTAATCTCGCCTTGATTGAGACTGCCATATTTATTCGGCCATACTGTACATGTGCGATATTTTCGCCTGTCTATCATAAGTAAACTCAGTTGTCTCGACAAACGTGTTGCTTGAAAACGTTTTCCACACCCCAACTGCAAAATGTTTTAACACCGTTTGTAAATAAGAGTGGGGGGGTCTGCGCTACATGGGAAAGTTTTCAAACCAAGGGTGCAGGGACATTCTACTAATCAAGGCGCTTCAGGTTTACCCCCTGAGTACCCCCTGATTATGCCTATAAAGGTCGTTTTTAGGGCGCGGAAGTTAAAAAACCCTCGATTTTTTGCGATTTTTCGCAAAGTGTACCTTTTTAGCCCTACCGTATCTCGTAGTTGCACAGTTTCTGGAACCTCACACAGTATTCACGTGAAAGATCTTGCGGAGTTCTTTAAGACCCTGTATCAATGAGCCCTTGCAAGGGGGGTCTCTGAGGCGCTACGACGCTAGTTAAAATTACTTTTTTTAAAAATTACGCTATTTTTTAAAAACATTTTTTGAGCTCATAAACACAATTTTTCGATTTTCATTTTTGGTTCTACAGGGGGGTTTTCGGGGTCGCTGAATTCGAATCTGATCTTAGATTTTTGCCCCGGGCATTTTTTTGCCCTAAAATTGGGCAAAAACACATTTTTTTGCGTTTTCCAGTGTTTTTTGGTTTTAATTTTTAATTTTAAGTGCGGATTTTTTTAACAAAGCTGTTTTACAACAGCCTCACAACCGCTGTATCGGAATCAGTTTTGATATTTTGCAACTGACCACTTGCCCACTCAAAAAATGGGTAAAAAGTTGATTTTTTTGCTTTTTGCACACGTTTTCGTTTCACAGTGAAAAAATCAAGTTAGAAACAACTTGTAATTTAAATTTTTAGTTCTACATAGAAGGTTTCGGGTCGCTGAATTCGAATCTGCCCTTAGATTTTTGTCCAGGGACTTTTTTTGCTCTAAAAGTTGGGCAAAAACACATTTTTTTGCGTTTTCCAGTGGTTTTTTGTTTTAATTTTTAGTTTTAAATGTAGAGTTGATTAAAAAACAGTTTCATAACAACCTTACAACCGCTGTATCTGAATCAGTTTTGATATTTTGCAACTGACCACTTGCCCACCCAAAAAATGGGTAAAAAGTTGATTTTTTTTGCTTTTTGCACACTATTTCGTTTCACAGTAGAAGAATCAGTTTAGAAACAATTTGTAATTTTAATTTTTAATTCTACAGAGAGGTTTTCGGAGTCGCTGAATTCGAATCTGACCTTAGATTTTTGCCCCGGGCATTTTTTTATTCTAAAAATTGGGCAAAACCACTGAAAAACGCATAAAAATGTGTTTTGCCCCATTTTTAGAGCAATAAAAATGCCCGGGGCAAAAATCTAAGGTTAGATTCGAATTCAGCGATTTTGAAAACCTCCCTGGAAAATTAAAAATTAAAATTACAAGTTGTTTCTAACTTGATTTTTTCATTGTGAAACGAAAACGTGTGCAAAAAGCAAAAAATCAACTTTTTACCCATTTTTTAAATGGACAAGTGGTCAGTTGCAAAATATCAAAACAGATTCAGATACAGCGGTTGTATGCCTGTTATAAAACAGCTTTGTTAAAAAAAATCCGCATTTAAAATTAAAAATTAAAACAAAAAACCACTGGAAAACGCATAAAAATGTGTTTTGCCCAACTTTTAAAGCAAGAAAAGGCCCGGGACAAAAATCTAAGGTCAGATTCGAATTCAGCGACCCCGAAACCTTCTATGTAGAACTAAAAATTAAAATTACAAGTTGTTTCTAACTTGATTTTTTCATTGTGAAACAAAAACGTGTGCAAAAAGCAAAAAATCAACTTTTTACCCATTTTTTGGGTGGGCAAGTGGTCAGTTGCAAAATATTAAAACTGATTCCGATACAGCGGTTGTAAGGCTGTTGTAAAACAGCTTTGTTAAAAAAATCCGCACTTAAAATTAAAAATTAAAACCAAAAAACGCTGGGAAACGCAAAAAATGTGTTTTTGCCCAATTTTAGGACAAAAAAATGCCCGGGGCAAAAATCTAAGATCAGATTCAAATTCAGCGACCCCGAAAACCCCCCTGTAGAACCAAAAATGAAAATCGAAAAATTGTGTTTATGAGCTCAAAAAAATGTTTAAAAAAATAGCGTAATTTAAAAAAAAAGTAATTTTAACTACCGTCGTAGCGCCTCAGGGACCCCCCTTGCAAGGGCTCATTGATACAGGGCCTTAAAGAACTCCGCAAGATCTTTCACGTGAATACTGTGTGAGGTTCCAGAAACGGTGCAACTACGAGATACGGTAGGGCTAAAAATGTACACTTTGCGAAAAATCGCAAAAAATCGAGGGTTTTTCAACTTCCGCACCCTAAAAACGACCTTTATAGGCATAATCAGGGGGTACTCAGGGGGTAAACCTGAAGCGCCTTGATTAGTAGAATGTCCCTGTACCCTTGGTTTAAAAACATTTCCATGTATCACGGAATGTTCCTAGGGCCCCCCCACTCTTATTTGCAAACGGTGTTAATGAGCCGTTCCTATTCGGTCCTCCTGTCGCCACTTTTCTTTTTTCACATTTTTACCACTTTTGTATTTTGATAAGACATGAAGAGAGACGTTACAAAAATAAGAACATGGAAAAGGACAGCACATGGAAGAAACCGGTTTGGGTTCACGGACACTTCTCCTGTTTAGTAAGCCGATAAGCCGACATGATTTTACCTTTTTTCACATTGTTTTTTAGTTACTCCTTTGATCGCCCAACACACAGCTGATTTGCGACCAAAATAAGCCGCATTGATTGGTTGAATTTTTCAGTCTTGTTTTCTCATTATTGCTTGTTTATCATCTATTCATTAACTTTTAACATTCAAATATTCTAAAATCCTTCAAAAATAGCAATACGTTCTGTGTGCGTCTAATGTAATCTGAAAACATATGACGTGTTCATAAGAAGGCTCAAAAGAGCTCGATAAGTCACTGAGTTTTGAACAGTATCAAATCCTGATGCAAGTAAATGCAAACTGCGTCACCAACGCATACAACAATTTGTCCATATTATGTTATGTGCACATTTGTAAAGCGTTGTGTCCAGAAAAAAGCAGTTTTCAAGCCGTTCGGCAACTGATTGAACCAGTCGATCATACCGTTCAACATACATTTGCATTTGCAATAAAACGCAATAATGACTATGATTGCTCGGTGCTGTCACCAGGATGTGGCCATCTTTTTTGTGACAGAGAACTGAACCTCTTAATGTACTGTACTTTATTTGCTATGAAATGCGCGTGTGATATGGAATGATATTGATGTGGGGGTCGTTTCTGTGTGGGGAAAATCATGGGCAAATAGCTTATTGGAGGCCTGTGAATTTTAAAATTGGGCTCATTGATCAGTGCAATTAGCGCAGAAACCAGCTCCATTTTTAGGTTTAAGGAACGTCTATCACAGCTTCATACACGTGCATAATATCACCATCAAAGCGTTGTAACATACGCACTTTTTTATTTTGTATATAATGTTTGCATTCATGGTTTACTTTTCTAACAAGTTCACGTACATGTACATGGCAGGGAAGAGCATGCATGAATGGATAAACATTAGAGGTTTTACTCATTTTATTGTTTAGTTCCAGTTTTACCTCATTTACAAGGGTTTAGGTACAGACATAACGTGCAAGTATATGTCAGACATGTACATGTCAGTAAACCACAACCAAAAGAACCCATGCAACAAACAGCGTTGTACAGTGTGTACGTGTACTGTACGTGATTGTCAACTGAGAAGAGAAGCCAAACCACTTCTGGTGTTCTAAAAAATTACATCCATTTCTGAGCGCTTCCTATCCCATGACCTTCATGCGATTTGTGTAACATTTTTCAGAGAATAAATTCAATTTTCAGCATTACCTATACTGACGTTCTGAATGGTTAATGAAGAACGTTATTCGAATACAGTAATTTTCAGGTTTGTATCTATACAAGCATGCTGAATGAATCTACATGTTTATATTTCGTTTCGCCTGGTTATCAAATGACATGGCCTGCCTAAGAATAAACGCAATCTGATATGCTAATCTGATATGTATTGTGTGTTTATCACATCTCTTCATGGCTTCATGCGCGGCGTCTATTGAGCTGACCACTTTTAATCCGTTCCAGTTCATACTTGTACGTGTGCGTTTTTGTATGGCTTTATAAAATCCGCCGAACCCCGGCATAATGAATTTTTGTCCAAGCTAAAAAATGTCCGAGTTCGTGTCCAGTGACGTGTCCCGCGTCGTGTCCTCTGCCGCGCGATTTTCCGAAAATAAAAATCTTGTTAATTTTAGTTCGTTTTCCGGAACAGGACACGCGGCGGGACACACCACCGGACACGAGTTAGGACATTTTTTCCAGCGTGTCGTACGCAGTATCCGGTAACGGCTTGAAATATGCGGTTTTACTTATGCGACACTCATACTTTATATGCTTTACTGGTGCTGCAGTATGTTTAGCTGTCGCACTTTGCTATCTATAAATGATCGCGCACAAGATTGTCGTTATTATCGCATTTCAGCACAGTGTGTGGCCACGGCCGGCCATAGGTGCACTGCAACAGCTGGTTTTCTCTGTGACACAAAATCATTGAAACAACGTGTAATCATTGCGATATGACTCCGTGGCCGTCAGACGTCGACGAGAATCTAGGGCGGCTACTGCAGCAATTCGTCGATCGACTCGGCCACAATGTCAGCAATCTCTCGGATTACATCGACTATCTGAACGCGAGCAGTATCGGCGATTCGACTGATGACCACAGCGGCGACCGCTGGCTGCGCCTCATGTACAGCGCCGTCATACCGGCGATCTGCGTCGGCGGCTTCTTCATGAACTGCGTCTCGGCGTACATCTTCGCCGGACGCCTGACGCGAAAGTGCGCGCGCGGCGGCCTCGTGGGCAGCCCGAGAAACTTCAATTACAGGTGCGTGTGCCGCTCAACTGACGCCGAAATTGTGTCTGAACTGGTATCCGCCATCTGGTGTCCTGCGCGTTCTTCTTGTCCCAGCGGAAAATGAAACTGCCGCAAAACACCGAGTGTGATGATGCCATTTTCATTTCCGGAACACGATGCGGGGACACCTAGGGTGACAAGACACCTTAAGCTGCATTCATGAAGCAGTATTTATCTAAGCATACAGTTATATTTAACACAGATGTGTCATTGATAAATACTGCTTCATGAATGCCCTTTTAGGCCGAAAGTAAACAGCTCTCTACAGATGGACTGCACATTTTCGTAGTGAAACGAATTCTCTGTTTTCGTTTCAGCGTCTCACTGGACGCATTTCTCATGACGCTGTGCAGCTACGACGCCGCATTGCTGTTGGCCGCTAATCTCGTGTTTCCCGCCCGCAAGCTCTGTCTCGTTGAGCATAGTGTTCGTTTCGTTTCTCAGTTTCACATGGATTTTTTTTTGAATTTCAATCGATCATATATACTTCGTCCGCTAAGCAACACAACCAATCAGCGTCTGCATGTACTGGGACAAAAGCTATCAATGAAGCAAAAAAGCTAACGAGAACACGCGAGAAACCACGGCATCTTGAAGTTCCTTTTGTGAATGAGTAACTACAGTTGATTGAACGATAATGAACGATAATGAATGACAACCAACGCCGAACACAGAGAAAATCGAGTCACAGAAACAGAAGTGCTCGACGTATTGTGGCACTAATTTGGTATCGCCACAAAATGTTGAGAGCTTTGGAACTTTAATGTTGTAATGCGCTTGCATTTTCAGACAGCACTGACGTGTCGCCTGTTGCTCGGGGCGATGCCTTACACATTTCCGTTGCTGCTTTTTGCACAGTTCGGCTCCGTTTGGACGTGCGTTGCGATCGCTGTCGATCGATACATCGTCGTGTTCCATCCGTTGCGGCGTAGCAGTTGGTTAGGAGAGGGGTCGGCGGTTTCAAGCCGCGCTATTCTTTTTTCACAGTCTAACTCTATAACACATTGAACTAGCTGATTGGTTGATGCATTCTGCATATGGATTGCTGTGGAGGCAGAGTTTGGTTTGAACAGAACACATGCATCACATGATCACCAATCAATCAGCTTGTTGGATATGCTGTGGAGCTAGACTGTATATGGGTTATTTTTGGCCAATGAGATTGCGAATAATCTGAAATAATGTCGCGACCTCTTATATCGCGTGTGCAAAATACAGGCAATCGCGATATAAGAGTCGCAACAAATAATCGAGATTTCAGAGGTCAAATGAAGAGCACCAAATGAATTCCAAAAATTTCTCAATTGAAGTGCACCAAAACCAGAATTCCAAAACTTCTCACTTACCAGGTGCACCACATGCAACGTCGGCGTGACGGTTCTGGTGATCGCCGTCGCGGGGTTCGCATTTCGGATGCCGACGCTGTTCGCGCTGCGCTACAACGCCACTGAGAACTACCTCGAGACGACCGCGCTGATGAACGACAAGGCGTATCGCTTGATCTACCACACGATCCTCTACAGCACCTGCATGTTCCTGATCCCGTGGACGATCATCATCGTGTCGAATACAGCCGTGTTCGTGCGCGTCATGACACGACGAAACAGCGTCATCCTGAAATTGATCAAAATCGGCAAGGAGAGGTCGGCGAGCGGGACTGTTGTTTATGCATACAACACTGGTGACTCGACAAAAACGTTCAGTCAATTGTGTGGCACAGTCGCGTTTGTTGAGCAACCCAACCACTACTGGGTTGCGCGCAGTCAGCCTTAGCGACCGCCGTTTGCATCAACACTGAAAACCGGTTCCAAACATTTTCTAATGCCGAAAGTTCGGCAACTTAATGCAAATTCAAAATGACCCCAGTGACCGAACCGTACCTCAGAGGATAACTTCATGATTTCGCCCGCCGAGAGGGAGGCATGAAAAAACGATCGGTGAAAACATATTGTCATCAACGAAACAAACAAACTTTTCACCAACCCCTATACATCTCCGATGTCAGTATTATCTGTGCACCAGCATTTTCAGACGCCGCCGCGAGCTGATGCGCACGCTGGCCGCCTCGCTCGTCTGCCTGACGTTCGTCGTCTTCAACCTCCCGGCCACGTTCGTCTCGCTCGACTCCGAGCTGCGCCTATTCCCGGCCGGCAGTCGCGCGTTCGCCGAATCGCTCGGCACCGCGTGCGTCTGCGTCAACTCCGCCACCAACTGGATCATCTATTCGGCGACGGCGAAGATGTTCCGCCGCCGTGTCGTGCAGCTGCTGCTGCCGTGTGCGGCGGCGCAATGGAGACGCCGCAGGGGTACACGCGCGGCGGCGGTCGCGGACGAGACGAGTCAACCGGACAACAGCGCCCTGGTCGGCATGGGACCGTTGCTGTTGATGCGCGCGTTCGGCTCGCCGGCGGAACGCTGCAGCAGCTCGCGGCGACGACGCCGACGGAAGCGCAAGGACACGCCCGCAAAGTTTCGCACGACCATCGGTGGCACGAAGGCGAGCGACCGCTGCAGCCGACAGCTGCTGAGCAAGGGCAACTCGAAAGTGCTGGTCGAGCCGAAACTGGACGTGATCGTCGAGGTCAAGTCGAACACGAACACCGCCAGCCGTATGACGAACAGCGTCAGTCAGAACAACAGCAATGTCGTCTTGTGATTGGGGGCGGAGATTTCGTGTTCGTGTTCACGGTAGAAAGTGCTACCTATGTGATTGACGTTATCACTTCTGTCAGTGTTGCTGAAAGCATCGGGATCCAGCATGCCACAGATTCGTACGACTGAGAAGAATATTCATAAGTCTATGTTGTTTGCCCCAAAACGCGTGAGATATTGCGAACGCCGCTATATCCTGCCAGTTTGATTTTCAGCAAAACGCTCAGAACTGATTGCAATCAAAATATTTGAAAAAAACGTAGTACTTTGCGCCATGAACACGATTTCTGTGCTTTGTCACGCCACAACAATCTTTTGATTTCCCCCATATCGAAGCTACTCAGTTGTATGTTAGTAATCACACTGGTTTTATATGCTGGAACTTTTGGAGTGACAAACATGCTGATACTGATCGTAAAGATTCAATATCAAAAATGTTGAGAGATGGGATAAATATTTTTAGACTAGAAAAACCAGAACCAAAAAAACAAGGCAAATTGCACACGTTCTGCAGATCACCAAAAAAGTGAAAGGAAACGGATTTTCAAAGCTCGAAAAAGTGGCAACTTTTCACAACATTAGACATTTGCTCAGTTTGGATTTGGATACAGATTCCAGCCATAGCCATTTTGTTGCGGGTATGGCGGCGCGGACGGTTGCTGCTGGTGCCGCGAGTGTGCCGCAAAATTGCCTGCGAATTTCAGAAACGGTTGGTGTGCGTAGGTTGCACTAAAGTGACTGTTTCGTAAATCACCTGATCAGAGGTGAAAATCTGAAAGAATGAATAACAATCGAAACACTCAAGTGGACACAACGTTTAAGAGCAGACAATGATTGGTTGAACATGTCAGCGAGAGATCCGCAATCATAAACGAGCCTGCCTGCGCCTGCAAACTCAGCCAACCAGCAAGTTGCATAGTATCACAATCCTGTTGTTAAACTGGAAAAAAACCAAAGAAAATCATACCATTATCGCGAACACTGTTCTGCATGGCCCGTCTCAACTGTTCCTCCTCCGTCATGCCACCAGTATAGGCGTAGTAGTAAGACCTGTCATGATTATTGCCATATGCGTGCGCGTCCGTTGGTCGACTCCGATAACCGGACGTTCTTAGCGACTGCGAATGCCGCGGCCAACCGGATGTGTCTCCAGTGCTGCCGTCGTTTGGGCCAGCTGAAATTGACAGCGCAGACTGGCGCAGTGACGTTGGCCAGAGTGCAACGCAAGTTGGCACTTCAATTCTTAATCCTCGCGCACAAGGAATTCGCTGATTGGTTACATTGTTTTTCAGAACCCGTCAGCAATATCGATCTTTTGTCGCCTTTTACTGAACAAGCTTCATTACACAACCAATGAAAGCATCAGATTCAATCCGACGGTAAATGAATTATTGTCGAAACGCACCATCGCCGTGTCGACGTGTGTCGCCGACAAACGAGTCCAGCAGCCAGCGCAACGGTCCGTGCACGTAGGCGATGCCAACGAGTATGCCAGAGAGATGGCCGATGAAGGACGCCTGTGGCACCATCAATTGAATGAGGCCGAGTTCAGCCCAAGCGGCCCAACGCGACGGCACCGGCAAAACGCCCAGCAGCGAATGCGACCGCTCACGCTCGTAGTGATGCGTGAGCACTTTCAACGCGAATAATACACCTGGAAATATGCGTGCATCCACTTGTTTGTTCATTCTCTGCTGATTAAGTGACAAAAGATTCAGTAACACATGCGCTTCATCCGTTGGTTCGTTTTATTTGTTTAAACTTCAGTTTTTGCTGTTTGGATTTGATGGTCAACTGCAGTGTTGTTGGACAGATGAAGAAATTGTAAACGCAATCGAACTGCATTTGAACAAACATACTGTACGTTTGTAAGCGATGTCTTGTATGCAAACGAAACGAATTCTACAAAATGTCCATCAACTCCAAATTAACTTCGGTTTTTCGAAATCGTTGGGGGATGCGGCCGGGGTGTCTCAAATAAAAAAAATGAAAAAAAGACGGACCTGAAAATCCAACAGCGCATTGGTGCATCAAGTTGAAGTCCAAATCAAGCCACTCGTCAACGATGACGCTGATCGCCACCGCCAGCAAATTCGTGAGCAATGTGAACACGCAGACAAGAGATGCAAAATAGACACTGCCGAAACGGCGTTCCAGCCGATAGCCCTGAAACGTTCATATAACCACCGAAACTCAAAATCAGATAAACGCCTCAACAATTTACCTGATTTTCAACAGAGCGCATATGTAACACACTAACACACTATCCTCTTTGAAAATCAGGCAACCAATTGGTTGACTAATTCCAAATAAGATGCACGCATTTTTATTAGAAGTTCCAATTTGGAACAGTTTTTTTATAAAAAATGAAATTAAATTTATCTAAGTTCTCAATTCAAATTCTGAATAAAACACAGCTGCGTTTGCACAAACAAGACTCCAACTTTGCGATGAAAAAAAGAAATTTTACCTTCCACATTAGCGACACCATGTTGAAATACAGATGCATGTCAGAAGCGTGCATGAACGTTGGTGCCACTAGCCGCCGCCATTCTTGGCCATACCACACACGACTCGCTTGCACGCAGTATTTGCCTGAAAATTGTGCAAAAACCTCAAATATAACTCAAAAAATCAATACCAGAGAAGTACAAAACATCTTTGGTGACAGACAACGTAATTGTGCTGCACGTACCAAAACTTAAAACCTCTGTTTGATGTGGGGAGGGATAGAAAAAAAACCGGTTTTTTTCCGTGCCATCCCCAGTTTATTGATGTAAATTTTTTTTTTAATTTAATATACGCGCGCCGGTTCCGGAAACCCGAAGGTACCAAACTCCGGCGGAGACGGGCAGCCCCGAGCCCAATTTTACCCTCGGCTCAGGAGGGAATAGACCATTAGATGTTCGTTGGTCACTCTAATTTTCCACGAGTATGTCTTGTCCACAGCGTTGTTCGAACCCGGTACCTACAGAACTGTAGGCCGAAGTTCTACCGCTACGCCACGGACGCGACGAACAAATTACAAATGCGACAATGGTTTTTGGACTTCTCTTCCCCTCTCCTAAAAATCCACTCTCATCTCAAACCATCTCGTGTCCTCCAGAACAAGTCAAAAAGAGAAACCACCTTACGTGTGCCATAATGTGGATCGAGATCTGGGACAAACCCCAAGTAGACTGCTGCCATCGATCCAATTAACGTCAGCGTTATCGGTGGAATTTTCTCGAAGCCAAACATTGCCATTTGATAAAGCAGCAGCAAAACGCCAAATTCCCGTGCACCACCACGGCCGAATTGTCGTGCCATTGAAAATTTTTACTTCTTGTTATTATCACTCTTCTGCCGCGCTGCGGGTAGGGATTAGGTTAGGGTTGTTGTTAAACAAAAATCAAATTTTTTAGTGATAAAAAAACAAAAATGCCGATTTTTTTAATTCGAAAAATTTTGGTACTCCTTAATAATATAGGTCCGCTCAAATTTTATCGCAGCGCGCTGATTGATGGCTCAAATGAAAGCCCTCGTTCTGCTGAGTAATCCTGTGAGAAATTTTCGATTGAGTGAGTCTGTGGTGAGCGTGTACAGTGCACTGAATGACTGTATTTATGTGCCTGATGGATATTTATGATGGATACCGTTCACATGATCGCATGAAACAGTCATACGTCTGAAGGTGGTGCCCACGGATTACGGTAGCGGTAGTTTTGGGTCTTGCCACGAAGTTGCTGAAAACCTCTTTGTTTCTTGTGAATAACAGTCGAAACCTTTTAAAACGCATGCAGCATTTTAACAGAATATGTCAAAAACCGGATTTCAAGGGTTACGGTAACTATGCTGTTGGTCTCGACACGATTTTTCAAAAACGTCCTTCAGTGCCAGGAAAAGCTGCTGGAATGATCGATACCGTTTACATGATTACATGTAACAGTTATTATGTCAAACGTTTGGTCCCACGGGTTACGAACACGTCTGTGATTCGGGCCCGAAACGTGTTCGATTCCATAATTTTCTCTCGCTGATCTACATGCTATTTTGTGCTGTTCCAGGTTCACCGTCTGTAGAATTTCGACAAAAGACTGTTGCTGGCTTCAATTTCGATCATTTTCACAACGACATAATGGGACGTTCGCACAAACACGCTGGCTCGAATGATAAACGACGTTTTGCAACCGCTAAGCGACAACGGGTTGAAACTCCACAAGACGACGACAATGACAGTTGTATCACCGATGAAGAACAGGTGTGTTGATCGGTAAATTGTTACTGTTTTTCTGTTTTGTTTTTTATTGTCTGTGCTTTGTTTAAACCAAGGACAACTTTATCCAGCTGTTGCATGGTTCCTTTCTTCAATTGGGGGGGGGGGCGACCGGGTCGACAGGGGTTGCCGACTTAGCTACAGCAAACAGGAATTTTTGAACACAGTCAAATTTTGGTAATTTTCTAAAGAGGAACAACTAAGAACGGTTCAATATTCAAGTACACGTCGAAAATTGTCCTGTTTTACTGTTGAAAACAGTACCGTGGGCGGGGGGGGGTGGGGGGGTACACCCCCCCCGAGCACCCGAGACCGGCGGGTGGGGGGGGGGGTGGGGGGGCACCGTGCCACCCCCCCTAAACCCGGGCACCCCCCATCGGACCCCCCCCCCCGCGAAAATTTGGCCGACACCCCCCCCCCCCCCACCCCCCACGAAATTTTTTGGGGGGGGGACCCCCCCCCCCCCCAAAAAAATTTTCTGCACACCCTAATTTTTTTTCGAAAATCATGATTTTTTGTCTATAAAGTCTATAATATAAGCTGAATATATGATAACTTGACCATCTTCATTGTAATTTCAAAGATTTTGCAGCTAAATTTAGCGTTTTTCCTTTAAAATTTAAGCGAAAAAATTTCATGGGGGGGGGTGGGGGGGTGGACCCCCCCCACAGAAAATTTTGAAAAAATGCCCCCCCCCCCCATGGGACCCCCCTGGGGGGGGTTCCCCGTTACCATAGGTTGGACCCCCCCTCACTTTTTGGTCGGCACCCCCCCCCCCCCACGGTACCATACCCCCCCCCTCGAAAATTTTTTTGGGCCCACGGTACTGGTTGAAAATGCAATTTTCCCTCTATGAAATGGACATAATTTCAATAAAACACGATTTTCGCTCTTATAGTTTTCCGGATCGTTCTGAAAATAGTCTAGATGAACTCAGCTCGACGAGACGCTTCGAACAAACCTAACTTGTAAAAAAAATTAAAAAATTTTTTTTTTTTTAATTTAAAAAAAATCCGGATTTTTTTTTCCCCTAACCCTAGGTACACCCCCCCAGAGCACCAGAGACCGTCGGGTGGGGGGGGGGGTGGGGGGGCACCGTGCCACCCCCCCTAAAACCGGGCACCCCCCCCCCCCCCCCATCGGACCCCCCCCCTCGAAAATTTGGCCGACACCCCCCCCACACCCCCCATGAAAATTTGTCTGGCGGAGACCCCCCCCCAAAATTTTCCGTACACCCTAAAATTTTTTTCGAAAACCATGATTTTTTGTTTATAAAGTCCATAATATAAGCTGAATATATGATAACTTGACCATCTTCATTGTAATTTCAACGATTTTGCAGCAAAATTTAGCGTTTTTCTTTCAAAATTTAAGCGAAAAATTATCATGGGGGGGTGGGGGGTGGACCTAGGGTTGTTAAACAAAAATGAAATTTTTTTTTTAAGAAAAAGTGATTAAAAAAAAACAAAAAATGCCGATTTAAATAAAAAAAATTCGAAAAATTTTCTTCTAATATGCTCTGAAAACCTCAATTTTGGCACAATTTTTCGAAAGTTCAACAAAAATTTTCTTTGATTATACCTCGTAAAACCTTTAGCAGTCGATTTTGGGCCGTTTTACCGACTGATTTTAGGCTTCGACAACATCTGCGATGAAGTTTTTGAGCGTCCCAAAGCTTAGCCTACCATTTCCGATGCAGATAAGGTGACGATTCGCCTCGCAGAGCGTCCGATTGTGCTCGCTGCTCCGTTTGCAAGCGCTACGTTGTCTGGTTGCTGCTTCGTGTCGTGTCGTCGCGACACCATCAGAAGAATTGATCGAATTTCAAGGCGGTATGTTTGTCTTCACTTTAGCATTAGCTTAGCTGGGGACAATTAGTGACGTTTTGGAGGTCAAAACACAAGAAGAGGCATGGTGACGGTTTGGAAAAGGGGTAATTGAGGTCACCAAAACAAAATCTGCAAAGTTCCGCCATACGGGAGTCATTCGGGAGGCGCTTGCATATCATATGTGGTTCTTCGGACTCCCTGATTGATTTAGCACAACTTTGATTTTTGAAATTTAAAAAAAAAAAAAATTTTTTAAAACAAAAACAAAAATGACGATTTTTGTTTTTTTTAACAACCCTAGGTGGACCCCCCCCACAGAAAATTTTGAAAATATGCACCCCCCCCATGGGACCAGTACCGAAGACGAGGGGGGTGGGGGGGTACACCCCCCCAGAGCACCCGAGACCTCCGCGTGGGGGGGTGGGGGGGTCACGCGACACCCACCCCCCAAAACCTGACACTGGACCATCCACACCCCCCCCTCGAAATTTGCTGGACACCCCACCCACCCCCCCTACATGGACCTAAGTAACAGTGACACTGACACCCCCCAAAAATTTTCTCGGACCACCCAAAAATCATGAATTTTTGCTCAAAAATCATGACTTTTTGTCCTTAAAGTCCATAATATAAGCTAAATATATGGTAACTTGACATTCTTCATTGTAATTTCAAAGATTTTGGGCCCTTGACAAAACTACGGACCGTATACGGAGGTTATACGGCGCACGCTTAACAAAACTACGGACCGTATACGGAGGTGCGCGCAGCGAAAAATGGCGCCAATTTTACATTCTCAGCACACGCTGCCTGCGCGTGCTTAACAAAACTACGGACATTATACGGAGGTTTTCAAAAACGATTGGAAATGTTCAGATATGGTTGGGAATCGATTATACAATCAATCCTGAACAATTTTGGGCGCCAAATTCAAATTTTTTCTTTTAGGCGGGAATTCAAAAAACACTCAAAACAGTTGAAAAACAATGGGAAATGATCAAAGTTTGTTGAATATGAATCAAAACAATCAATCTAAGCAATTTGGTCGCCAATTTTTTGAATGGCGGGAAATTTAAAATTCAAATTTCTAAAAGATAAAAGACGACTGAAAATAACTTTGTTTGTTGAACATCGAAAAAATTGGTTAATGTGCTGACTGCCTGAACAAAGACTGCGGTACCATTATTTTTATTCGGTCTCGACACGATCTTCATGAAAATGCTTCTAATCGTCGGTAGCATGTACCAAAATATTTTCAAAAGCCATGCAGTATGATGAACAGAATGTTGAAATTACGACAGTGTTGCTGAAAACAATCACCTATATGCGTGCAGTCGCAGTGCCACAGGTTTTGTTAAGTCCGTTAAATGTCCGTAGTTTTGTTAATTGTGCTCCGTAAAACCTCCGTAAAATGTCCCTACTTTTGTGTCAAGGACCAAAGTGAAAATGATCAATTTAGTTTTTGAATTTTTTCTTTCCTGTGTTATACTGGATATGAAGGAGGAGTACCGGAACTGCAGATGCAGCTCGCCACTTTTAACAATGATGCTTGACAAGAAACAATGATTTGTCTAAATTGGAGAAACTTTGCATTCTAGTGCCTAGAGGTGGGGAGGGTGGGACGGTATTCTCAAAAAGCCTATCTTAAATTTCCCGCCATTCAAAAAATTGCTTAGATTGATTGTTTTGATTCATATTCAACAAACTTTGATCATTTCCCATTGTTTTTCAACTGTTTTGAGTGTTTTTTGAATTTCCGCCTAAAAAAATTTGAATTTGGCGCCCAAAATTGTTCAGGATTGATTGTATAATCGATTCCCAACCATATCTGAACATTTCCAATCGTTTTTGAAAACCTCCGTATAATGTCCGTAGTTTTGTTAAGCACGCGCAGGCAGCGTGTGCTGAGAATGTAAAATTGGCGCCATTTTTCGCTGCGCGCACCTCCGTATACGGTCCGTAGTTTTGTTAAGCGTGCGCCGTATAACCTCCGTATACGGTCCGTAGTTTTGTCAAGGGCCAAGATTTTGCAGCAAAATTTAGCGTTTTTCCTTCAAAATTTAAGCGAAAAAATCTCATGGGTGGGGTGGGGGGTGTGCACCCCCCCCAGAAATTTTTCTACAATCGTGCACCCCCCCCCCCCATGGCCCACGCCTGGGGGGGGTGTCACTGTACCATGACTGACACCCCCCCACTGAAAAATTTTCGGCACCCCCCCCACGTGACGACACCCCCCCCCCTCGAAAATTTGCTTTCGCCTTCGGTACTGCATGGGACCCCCATGGGGGGGGGGTCCCACGTTACCATAGGTTGGACCCCCCCCCCGCACTTTTTGGTCGGCACCCCCCCCCACGGCACCATACCCCCCCCTTCGAAAATTGTTTTGGGCCCACGGTGGGGGTGAGGGGGTGTCTAGCAAATTGCGAGGGGGGGGGGGTGTGGATGGTCCAGTGTCAGGTTTTGGGGGGTGGGTATCGCGTGACCCCCCCCCCCCCCCCCCCCCTCGTCTTCGGTACTGTCCTACAGTAGCGAAAGTGCGGGGGGGGGTGGGGGGTCCACCCCCCCCCCTCAGCCGAAAATCCTGCCCGTGCACGGGCAGATACCCGTGTATAGGGTTAGGGGAAAAAAATCCGGATTTTTTTTTAAATTAAAAAAAAATTAAAAAAAAAATTTTTTTTTACAAGTTAGGTTTGTTCGAAGCGTCTCGTCGAGCTGAGTTCATCTAGACTATTTTCAGAACGATCCGGAAAACTATAAGAGCGAAAATCGTGTTTTATTGAAATTATGTCCATTTCATAGAGGGAAAGTTGCATTTTCAACAGTAAAACAGGACAATTTTCGACGTGTACTTGAATATTGAACCGTTCTTAGTTGTTCCTCTTTAGAAAATTACCAAAATTTGACTGTGTTCAAAAATTCCTGTTTGCTGTAGCTAAGTCGGCAACCCCTGTCGACCCGGTCGCCCCCCCCCCCAAGACACTAACTTTCAGGTTCAACCAGCTATGCTATCTGCCACATGGCGAGAGCCCACTCTTCAAATCATCGTATCGAAAACACGTACCATGATTTCGCGATCACGTTGCGGGCAACTGACAGACGCAAGTTTAACACGTTAGTTTAGCTCAGCACGCAAGTTTTAACATGTGGCCATGTTATCGGGTATCTGAAAAACGGTCGTGTGATGTGGTATTAACCAACATCCCCGCTCCAATTGTTTAACAATATATCGCACAACTCCATTGTAGACCTATAACGTACGCCAATCAACAAGATATCATGTTCATCTCATGGCCTACCGACTGAAAAAACATGTTCTAAGTTGCAAGAAAACGATTTCTGAAACGATATTTCAATTCAGTTAAGTCATTTCAACGCTAAAAATTGACTCTAGAAGTCATCCAAATCGAAAAACATGGAGTACGTCGGTCAAAATGACCAAATAATGACATGTACCTAAGCACACAAAGAAGTTGGGAAGAAAATTTGGTTTGAACTTTCAAAAAATTATGCCATAAATCGAATTTTCAGAGCAAAGTAGAAGAAAAATTTTTCAAATTTTTTTTTTAAGTTTGAAAAAAAAATTCCAAATTTAAAAAAAAACGAAAAAAAAATAAATAAAAAATTTTTTTTTCAAAGCCCCTAACCCTACCCGTGTACCCCCCCCCCTCCCCCCCTTTACCTCGACTCGACACGGGTACTAGACCCCCCCCATAGTTGTTCTTGGGGGGGCCGGCCCGCCGCCCCCCCCCCCAAAAAATTTTCGAATCTATCTCTATCAAACAGGTTTTTTCGGCTCAGCTATTATCTATCTAAAAAATTTTCTCAGCCAGCTATCTATCTAAAAATTTTTGTCTTCGAGGACATAAAATGAGTCAATTTTTGAGCAAAATTGACCATTTTTGCTCGTAATTCTTGAAAATTTCGCTAATTTTAGGTAAAATACGCGCTTATACTTGATTTTTAGTGTATTTTTAGCATTATTTTGCTGTTTTTATAGCTTTTTATTGTTTTAGCTATCTATCTATCAAATTTCAAAATTTTGACCGCCCCCCCCCCCCAAAGTCACATGGCCCCCCCGCGGCCGCGGCCCCCCCAAAATTTTCCAGCTATCTATCTGTCTAGAAAATTTGCTCCAGCTATCTATATCGGCCCCCCCAACCCCTCGGCTCTGGAACAACTATGGACTCCCCCCCACCCCCCTCCGCGAGAAAACACGGGATCGCACTAGGGTTGTTAAAAAAAACAAAAATCGTCATTTTTGTTTTTTTTTTAAAAAAAAAATTTTTTTTTTAAAAAAAAATTTCAAAAATCAAAGTTGTGCTAAATCAATCAGGGAGTCCGAAGAACCACATATGATATGCAAGCGCCTCCCGAATGACTCCCGTATGGCGGAACTTTGCAGATTTTGTTTTGGTGACCTCAATTACCCCTTTTCCAAACCGTCACCATGCCTCTTCTTGTGTTTTGACCTCCAAAACGTCACTAATTGTCCCCAGCTAAGCTAATGCTAAAGTGAAGACAAACATACCGCCTTGAAA
Source organism: Theristus sp. LFF4_11 (assembly GCA_030248135.1). Classification (NCBI taxonomy): domain Eukaryota; kingdom Metazoa; phylum Nematoda; class Chromadorea; order Monhysterida; family Xyalidae; genus Theristus; species Theristus sp. LFF4_11. The sequence goes on from JASANC010004495.1 coordinate 55,694, forward strand.
TTCGATCAATTCTTCTGATGGTGTCGCGACGACACGACACGAAGCAGCAACCAGACAACGTAGCGCTTGCAAACGGAGCAGCGAGCACAATCGGACGCTCTGCGAGGCGAATCGTCACCTTATCTGCATCGGAAATGGTAGGCTAAGCTTTGGGACGCTCAAAAACTTCATCGCAGATGTTGTCGAAGCCTAAAATCAGTCGGTAAAACGGCCCAAAATCGACTGCTAAAGGTTTTACGAGGTATAATCAAAGAAAATTTTTGTTGAACTTTCGAAAAATTGTGCCAAAATTGAGGTTTTCAGAGCATATTAGAGGAAAATTTTTCGAATTTTTTTTTTAAAAAAAAAAATCGGCATTTTTGTTTTTTTTTAATCACTTTTTTTTAAAAAAAAAGATTTTGATTTTTGTTTTACAACCCTAGATCGCACCCCCCCCACGGTACCATACCCCCCCCCTCGAAATTTTTTTTTGGGCCCACGGTACTGATCTCTATCAAACAGGTTTTTTCGGCTCAGCTATTATCTATCTAAAAAAAATTCTCAGCCAGCTATCTATCTAAAAATTTTTGTCTTCGAGGACATAAAATGAGTCAATTTTTGAGCAAAATTGACCATTTTTGCTCGTAATTCTTGAAAATTTCGCTAATTTTAGGTAAAATACGCGCTTATACTTGATGTTTAGTGTATTTTTAGCATTATTTTGCTGTTTTTATAGCTTTTTATTGTTTCAGCTATCTATCTATCAAATTTCAAAATTTTGACCGGCTCCCACCCAAAGTCACATGGCCCCCCCGCGGCCCCCCCCAAAATTTTCCAGCTATCTATCTGTCTGGAAAATTTGCTCCAGCTATCTATATCGGCCCCCCCCCCAACCCCTCGGCTCTGGAACAACTATGGACTCCCCCCACCCCCCTCCGCGAGAAAACACGGGATCGCACCCCCCCCCCCCCCCCACGGTGGTCAATCTCATCTCAATTTTTTCCAAAAATACCGTAATTTTTGCATTTTTCTTGACGTTTGTGTCTGTCCCTGCATAGATTTTGTTGTTTCTGACCAAACAAGCAGCTTGTTTGCACAAAATATTCTGTATTTTACAAGAATTTCTGTGTTTTTCTAAGGCAAAAATTTGGTATTTACCCGTGCGAATGGGTTGGCACGTTTTATGATATTACGCTCCAGTTAACTCACGCTCCAACATTGGATGTTCTCGGACATTGCTAAAACGGACCTAAACCTAAAAGCCAAACCGAAGCCTAATCTTAAACAAAACCTGTTCCTAACCTAATCCTAACCTAAGCCAAGCCTTTTTAAGGAAGCAGGAATAAAAATAACTGCGTTTTGAACGAGTTTTTGTTGAGTGCGGAGCGTGTGCAGGCGCGCCAGTGGATCATGAGCAATGAGCAATGCGGATGCGGGGCAGGTGCATATCATAATGAAGCGTTGCGGTGCGAATGCGATCCCGTGCACCCCCCCCTCACGAAATTTTTCTGCCAGTGCACCCCCCCCCCCTCAGAAAAATTTGCTGCCCGTGCACCCCCCCCCCCCTCACCGAGAAGGCACCTGACCCCCCCGCTTTCGCTACTGGTCCTAAGACCTAAACGCATTTTCAGAAGAGTACAGATTTTTTAAAGTTTTAAAAAATTTCGAACCCAATTTGGAAATGTTCAGTTTTTTCTAATAGTCCTTGGATGAAGATCAAAATGATTGCGGGTGCGGCGCGGGAATAGAATAATCCTATTGCAGACAAGTGGAAATAAAGCAATTGGCATTGGAAGATGTCGCGCGGTCCAAAACATCATTTGAAACGGCTAGCGGCGCCGAAGCACTGGATGCTGGACAAATTGTCCGGCGTTTTTGTAAGTTTTTCATACTTTTGGTTTGTGCTGTAACTTTTGTTCTGTAATTTTAACTTATTTTTAAAATATGCCTGTGATGATAGTGCTCCGTTTTTCTGACTTTTTCATGTCATCGTTTTCGCATTTTTTGTTGTTCTGGGGTTTGCTTTCAAGAATAAATTGATTCAATCAATCAATGTTGTTCTCTCTCAGGCTCCGCGACCAAGTACCGGACCGCACAAACTGCGCGAATGTCTCCCGTTGGTGATTTTTCTGCGCAATCGACTCAAGTACGCGCTGACGTACGACGAGGCGAAAAAGATTCTGAAACAGCGTCTCATAAAAGTCGATGGAAAAGTGCGCACCGATTTGACGTATCCGGCTGGATTCATGGGTTCGCGAAATAGAATTTGGAGAGCGCGTTTTTGTGCATACTACACCTCTGATGCTGGCACTCTCTGTTTTTTCCAGACGTGATTTCGATTGAAAAAACGGGCGAGCTCTTTCGACTTGTGTACGACGTCAAGGGACGGTACGCTGTGCATCGCATCAGTGAACAGGAGGCCAAGGTGGGGCTGGCTGGGCTCAAGGCATTGTTACGTTTTTTGAGTTGCCTGCTGTGCGTTTTCTTGGTGTTCTCGAATATTTCAGAAAAAAACGCGTTTTTCTTTGCAGTTCAAACTGTGCAAAGTGCGCAAGGTGGCGACCGGTCAGAAAGGCGTGCCGTACATCTGCACGCACGACGGTCGTACGATCCGCTATCCGAATCCGGACGTGAAACTGCACGACACCGTGGTGCTCGACATCGCCACCGGAAAGATGACCGACATCATCAAGTTTGATAGTGGTGCGTTGTTGGTTGTCTTTGCTGATTGGCAGTCGCTACGTGTCATCCTCGTTGCCTGCGTGGTAGTGCGTTAGACTATTGCCTGTGCGTTCGGGGGATCGAGCGCCGCCGAGGGGTGTATAGGCACTTGATGACAGAGAAAACTCGATGGGCGCCCTACTCAATGGCGTTCTGTACGCTTCTCTGGGTTACGCCCTGGCTAAAAACAGCGCCTAAAATGCCGCACAACAACAAAAATACGTGATGTGCGCCTACTGCAGGCAACAAAGTGATGGTCACCGGCGGGCACAACGTCGGTCGCGTCGGCTTGATCACGCACCGTGAGCGCCACCCCGGCTCGTTCGACATCGTGCACATCAAGGACGCCGCCGGACATTCATTCGCTACGCGGTTCGCTTTCTGAATTTCGCACTTTTTTGCTCTCGCTTTTCACTCAGCTATGAACGAAGCGCACACAACTGTGGTGATCAGTCGTCTGTCTACTGGTCCATTTGATATGGTGTTTTGGGTAAATTTCTCTGAACGTTCGCGCAGTGATTTTCATTGTGGTTCACTTTGCTAATTCGTTTCGACCTTTTTTTTCTTTTTGCAGTCTGAACAACGTGTTTGTGATTGGCAAAGGCACAAAGGAGCTGATTAGTCTGCCCGGCAACAAAGGCATCCGTCTGTCCGTCGCAGAAGAGCGAGACAAACGTCTGGAGGCAAAAAAGCGGGCATGATTTGAAAAGTGTGATCAGTAAAAAGTGGCTGATTGAGTTGAGGATGTGGCAATTTGTTGCGTTCAGTTTGATTCATGCATAGGTGATTTTGTTATTTCATGGGTTTCCTTTAAGATAAAACTGTTGTTGTTATTCTCTGGGTGAATGAAAGAGCAATTTGTTGTTGCTTATTGTTGAGAATGTTGATTATGAGTCTAGAAAAAAGCGGCGAGGAATAAAAATAAGAAGTTTGTTACCAATTTGTGATATATTAATCAATCCGGTTTCTGCGTCATCACACACGCCTGTACAGGGTGCGTATATCTCAGTGTTTTTTTGTGAAGTGTGCAGGAAAAGGAAACTGGCAGATAGGCAAAATGTAAGGCTTTGGCATTCTCAGAATTCATGGCATCCACACTACTTGTACGCCATTTACTCCGTTTGCCACCATTATTGCCCGCAAAAGCGCCACTGAGAGCGTTGGTGACGGAGGCGAGGCTCGAAGATTGGGGCTTCTACCCGGACACTGCGCACGGCGAAAATGACAGGGCGACCGATATGCTGTCTTCATTCACGGGCACGAATGACTGGTGAGGCTTGCTTTGGCACTGAATGGCTGCGTGGGCAGACTGCGTTGATTGGTGGTTGGTGTTGGGTTATGGAGAAAATCGATTGCTCGTAAAGTTCGGGGGCTGGAGGCGGCAAATGTTGCACGATCGCGCACAAAACGCACGTGAGAACGCATGTGCATTTGTGACTGTGCAACGACAGAAACCCGTTTTTCACCCAACTACACCACATTTCTCTCTGCGCTCGCCTTGCTCTTCCAGTGCACATTTCATTTTGAGGTACGAGCCGAAAGTGATTCGCCGCTCGTGGGGCTCGTTCGAGGAGCCGAACCTGGTGCCGGTGCGCGGCAAGCAGCGATTGGTCGCGTGCACCTGCGGACCGTCGGAGCCGGAGCTCTACTACATGATCATCAAGCGCAACGAGCACGTACAGTGTCCCTGCGGCCATTGGTACCGCGCGGTGCCGCCGGACGAGCTGAAGATCACGCAGGACGTGCCGTATATTGTTTGAGGTTGACGGGCTCGCTGTGATTGGCATTCGTTCGGTTTTGCTTTGTGAATGTGTTTCTTTGTTGGTTCGCCTAATCGAGCAATTCGTTTGAAAAAAGCGGAATAAAGGACATATTACCAGTGGTTTGGTTAGTGGTTTTTCTTTACTGGTTCCTGGAAAGTCCAAGCATACCAAAAGCCTTGGTATGACGGTATTGTTTGTTTATCAACGTGCTTTTTTGATGCTCCTTTTGGTTGTGGTACGAAGAAAAAATTTTACCGACAGCAAAGTGGTGGACGTGGAAATTCGTTTTAAATGTGAAATGATGATGGTCAGAACTCAGAAGAGATGATTTCTTGACTAATCGATATATTCAAGCTGAAGAGGGCCCAATCTGCTCGTGTTTCACCAATTCGCCATATTCCTCATCGAGAGTGCTCGCATCTCCGCTGACCATTAATGGCGGACCGTCTGACGCAGGTGCAGGATTGTGTCAACGAGCTGGCGAATCACATGTGCAACAGCATTGGCGTGCTGCAGCAGGCGGCGCCGCCGTGTAGCTTCGACGGCTCCGACGATGCGGTCAGTTCGGTGCAAACGGTGGTGGTGTTTGTTGTTGTTCTGCTGCAGAATTGTGCGAGATCAGGTGCTGCAAACGGTGGTCGACTTTAGTTTCGGGGAGTGCCCTAACGAGGCAGTAATTCAGGCGATGGTTTTAGGATGCGGCCAACCGAGAAAAGCGTGCAGTGAACGCCGTTAAGTTGGGCGCCCGTCGAGTTTTCCTGTAATAGGATACGTATTCATACACCCCTTAACTAGGCTGCGGCCTCCGGGTGACACAACGCAGGCGCACCCAGCGGCCACGAGTGTGTCAAATTGTCTTTTGTGCTACAAAGGTGTTTGACCGCGAAGAGCAGGCGGCACTATTCGCGCAGTTGATCGCGCGCACCGCGAAGGACATGGAGCTGTTGATCGACTCGCTGCCCCCGTCCGACTCGGTCGACACAAAGCAGTACACGCAACAGCTGAAAACGCTGGACGCGGAAAACAAGGTTCGCTTTTGGTGCTTCGATTTGTCGAACACAGTTTAGGGTAAAGCATGCTGCTGGCTGTTGTTTCGCCTTTGTTGATGTTGGTCAGGGCGAAATGCAGAGAGCCGTTATGCAGTTCGGACGTGCTCATTCGGACGCTGGCGCACAAAAGGTGCTGCTGGGTTGGCGACAGAAAAAACGATATAAATTTTTTATTTGAAACACGCCCCCACCGATTTCGGAAAGCCGAAGGTATCAAACTCCGGTAGGTTTGGGGAACGGACGGCCCATTCGGAACAAATACCCTCTCCACGTGAGGGGACTGGGGTTAGACAGAACATTGTGCACAATGCAAAGGCTGCAGAGTGGAAAACCAGCAAGACCACTTTTTCAGGAGTGGGCTGACAAGCTCGAGTCGTCGGTGCACGATGGCCAATTGATGTTGGAGCGCATTCAGGAATCTCTAAACGACCTCGGTGAAATGTATATGGCTGCGTCGCGCAACACTGCGCCAACCACCATAGCAGAGGACCAACATCAATCGAAATAATGATTCCTTGTTATAATTTGTGGTTCTCTTGATTTTTCTGTTGTTGCGGGATTCAGAAATAAATTAAAAACTGGTGAAAATCGTGTGTTCCTTGCATGCCAGTGGCTGTTTTTTTGCCGCCACTGCACTCAGGTGTCGCACCAATTCAGCGTTACCCGCCGATATTTTTTATGCATGATGATTTCTTTTTCTGACGGCTGATGATGACGTTTCCGCTTCGGCATTGAAGAAACGGTAAAAATGGCGATTCGTCTGATTGTGCACGGCGGTGCTGGAGTGTTGGAGCCTGGCTCAGTGACGCCCGAACGTGCACACAAATGCACAGCTGCGTTGGAACAGGCATTGCACGAGGGATACACCATTCTGAAACAGGTTGGCGTTGAGTCGTTTGGGGTGGTGAATTCAAAAAACCGACAAGGGCTGGCTTTTATTTGAAACCACGGATTTCGGAAACCCAAAAGTTTCAAACCGATCGCTTTCTCCAGATAGTTGCGTTTCTCAGTTTTGTTCCAGTGGTTTAACTGACGTCTTGGAACAAGATCGTTTCAGACATGCGCTGTTCACTTTTAACTACAAAACTGGGCCACTGCAGCCAGTGTTCGTTCAACCAAAACATGCCAACCGCAGTTAACTCTATTTTAACAAGCACAACGACAGGGTGGCAGCAGCACTGAGGCGGTGTGCCGTAGCATCGTCGTCCTGGAAGACTGTGCCGAGTTCAACGCGGGCGTCGGCGCCGTGTTTGCGTTGGACGGCAGCGTCGAGTGCGACGCTGGACTCGCCGACGGACACAGCGGCGCCGTTGGTGGCATCGCCTGTGCAAAAACGTAAAACTGCTAAGTAATACTGTCGACTTCTAAATTTCGTATGCAATTAACCGATTGGTGCTGACCACGTGTATCATATGCATGCACTGTGCAGTTCTGGATTCTGTTTCTGCATAACAGAAGACTACACCATGTGTCACAGAAACGACACTTCGTGTTTGAGTATTCAGCATTCGCAACCCGATCGTCGCCGCGCACCGCGTTCTCCAAGTGACCCCGCACGCGTTGCTCTGCGGCGAGCAAGCGGATCGTTTCGCGCGTCACTGTCGGCTCGCGCTCGTCGACCAGAGTTATTTCCAGACGGACCTCCGTCGCAGGCAGCTGCACCGGCTGTTGGCTGTCAATAAGGCGCCGATGTGGTCGTGGAATGATGATGAACGCAATGATGAGCAGTCTGCGGGCACCGTGAAACCGCTGTTTGATCTGGTGCCCGTCGTTGATCACAGTGCAACGAGCAGTCTGGGGACAGTTGGCGCCGTGGCGCTCGATGCGAACGGACACCTCGCGTCGGGCAGCTCTACAGGGGGACTCTGCGGAAAGCTGCCAGGTCGGGCGCGCTGCAGCCGATTCAGGTTTCTTTTGGTCACTCGTGTATTGGGCGCACATGACGTCATTTTGGTCAGACACGTTGTAATAGTTAAGCTACAGAATAGTTTTCCGGTCAATTATTAATTAACATTAATAATTAATTAATGTATTAATTAATGTAATTAATTAATAATTAACATTATAATTAATGTCAGGTCGCGTTAGTGACTCGAGCGTCATGGGCGCCGGCTTTTGGGCGGACCGACAAGTGGCCGTTTCTGGCACGGGCAACGGCGACAATTTCCTGCGAGCATCCGCGTGCCGTCTGGCGGCCGATATCGTCCAGCTGGCTGGCATGACTCTGAACGATGCTTGTGCGAAAGTGATCCACGAAACGTTGGCGACAACGACGGCGTCAGAAAACGTTCACGGTTATAATAGTCGAACGTTTTTATTCAAGCACACGCTCTGTCATGGGACCCCCGTGATCTTAGCCCGATTTTATCTGAATGTTTTTTATTCAACAATTTTTCTTTTGCCTGGGAATGATTGCTTGCGCTTGAATTGACACTGATCGGTCAAATCGCTCAATGTTTTCTGCTGCAAGAATTTTTGTACAGTTTGAAAGTTTTGTACGTTTTCTAAACATTCCAGCAGCCGAAGCGTCTGCGGGTTTGATAGCCGTTGACATAGACGGTAACTTCTGTCTTCCCTTCAACACTCCTGGCATGTTTCGGGGCCACATCGACATTCGAAACGAACAACCGGTCACTGCCATTTTCAAATGATAGGGTGCAAATTCAAAAAAAAAGATTTATGAACATTCTCTTATTGTTATGGCGTTTTATGATGTTTTGTGGGCCAAGTTTTGTTTTGTTTCATACTTTTTCATGCGCGTATTAAAGTGTTATTATTATGATTTACGTCACTTGTGATATTTCTGAGTTTTTGTACTTCACTGTGATAAACATTAAAAAGGGCTATTATGAGTCTGATTGTCATCGAAACAAAATTGAACGAAAACTGTTCATCAACAGTAACCACATACATTTCGACGTGCTTGACAGAGAAGTCAGTCTTGCGATCTGAAAAGTTTCTTGTTCAGATGTTCTGGCTTCTGCTAGAGTTTGCTGCCAATTGGTGGACACTGGCGCTGTTCGGCCTTGCTCTCCTGATTTGTTGGCGTTGTGACTCCGCCTCTGCCCGGTCCGCCAATCAAACGGATCAACTTCAAAATTCGTCCACATCAAATCAGTTGTGCCAGAAACCGAACTGCGTTCGCTGTAACGCAAACGAACGGGTGCTGAAAACGGCGAGACGGATCTTTCAAAAACACTACGACACCGATAACGAGTTTACTAGGATTCGCTCCGCCTTGCACAGTGATCCGTCGAACGAAGCGCATTTGTTCATGCTACCACTGAAATCGCAGCCCGTCTGGTCGGAAAGCGTGTTGCCCGAGTCCTACCGGTCCGACATTCGTCTGCTCCTCGACAACTGGCGTAATATCTACCGAGACTATCAAACGTTGCTGAACAAGGATATCAGTCCAATCGCGGCCGATGGCATCGGTTGGCAGCAAATGCCCTTGCTCAATCAGGGCGTTTGGCAGCGCGACATCTGTGCAGCGTGCCCGGACACCGTGAACGTGCTGCACTCGCTGGCGCATCTGTGCGCGGACTGCCTGTTTGGCTACGTGTTCTTCTCGACGCTGACGCCCGGCGCGCGCATTGACGCGCATGTTGGACCGACGAACGCAAGACTCCGGTTGGTGCTGCATGGCGTTTTGTCTTGTTTGTTGGCCGCGCAACCATCGGATTGTGCTGTTGGATTGACTGTGAGCGAGTGTTCGGAGTGACCCCTGGACTGACTTTGAATTGCGGTGCATTTCAATCTTGCGGGCACTTTGGTTGGTCGAACTGTTTGTCACCGCTCGTGGCCTGGTGGTAGCAAGTACGGTAGACTATTGTCGGTGCGTTCGGGGGATCGAGCCCGCCGAGGGGTGCATAGGCACGACAGAGCAAGTACAACCAAAATGGAACAAACTCAATGGGCACCCTATTCGACGGTGTTCTGTCTGTATGCGACTCTGGGTTGGCCCTGGTTAAAAACATCGCCTAAAATCCCCAACGCCAGCAATAATAACAACAAAAGAGCTGCACATATTCAAAAACATGAACATGCTTTGTTTGCAAGCCATTGTTGCTTTCGGTGTCACTTTCAGGTGTCACCTGACCCTGCAAGCCCCGGTCAACGCCAACTGCAGCATGTCTGTTGCTGACTGTACAGTGCGCTGGCAATGCGGCAGTGTTGTGCTTTTCGATGACTCTTTTCTCCATTCGGTTCGATATGATGTTCATTCGCTGCACGAAAATCTCGATTTTGACGAAGCTGACAACAGGGTGGTTTTGTTGGTGGACTTCTGGCATCCGGTTTTGTCCAAAAACGAAAGGGATTGCATTCGAGCACTGTTCTCGCCAAACTGATTTTTTTTGTTTTGAGTGATTTCCTTTCAATTCGCTTTTTCATCCGTTCGCAATTTTTCTTCCGCTTCATGGACACGGTCATTGTAGAGTTCAATTGCGACAGCGTATCATCTCATCACTAAAGTAAAATTTTTCTGTTTATTTTGTTTCTAATAATGCGTGAAACGGTTCTTTAGCTGACAAGTTGATCAAAACAAATTTAAATTAACAGCTCATTAGAAAGTGTACCACCGCAAGGTTTTCTGTCGAGGTCATGCACCAGAAAGCAATTTCCATTAAAGCACCATCACTGCTTACTGATTAGCAGTTGCGAAATCGCGTGAAAATAGCAGGTGAAATCAAGAGTCACAGTGTTATTAAAAATTCGCGGTTCATGTGATTTCAGAATCAACACCGCTCAAGAACAATTTACTCAGATTCAGTTTCACTGAAAGAAGGGTATCAAAGGCCCGCTCAGTTCGCAGTTGGAATTTTTTTTGAAGGTTTTTCATAACTGGCCAACTGAGTTACAAAAAAAAACAAAAAAATGGCGCGCTTGGGCAGCCTAGAAGTGCCTGAGTCTGACGCGATGGTAAACGATATGAGCAAACAAAAGTCGACTGCCGAAGAAAAGCCAGGGAAACTGTGGTTTCAAGAACACGCTGATTATGAAATGTTGCTTTTGGAATGTCTGAAAACGACAAAGCACGCCAAATACGGTTCGAGTCTCCCTCTGTGTTGAAATCGAATAACGCTCATCTGGGCTGTGTAATATCACACGTCCAGCCATGGTGCGCCTTCAGTTCGCATGAGGGGTTGACTCGGCTCAATCAGTTTGTAGCAGAAGTACAGCAACCACAAGAACCGAATGAAACCTCGACTCAATCGTGTGTGTGTGTGTCGAGTGTGAGCCACTTTTGACGTTGATCAGTCATAATGCAGCGTGTTGTTCTTGAAACGACAGACGCACGGTGACCAGCGGCTGACTGTCTCGCCGACAACGACATTCTGTTCGCGGAGACCTACTTCGGCCGGCTGTGGCTGCAGCAGCGACGCAACACGAACGCCCGCGCACGCTACGCGCCGCCGCCGTGCACGCGCAGCTGCACCCGGCTGTCGCCATCGCCCATCAATCTGCTGCGCACCGACGGCAGCGCGCACAACATCAGAAAGATGGCGCTCGCCGCTGCCTGGGTGCGGTGTTCGTTTCAGTGCTTGTCTGCTTGATTTTGGTCACTTTGGTTGAGAAGCGTTGCAGTCGTTATTGCGATGTCCGTGAACAATTCGCTGATTGGTTGGTGACCACGTGATAACATGCAATACTACATAGTTGGATATGTCATAGAGTTAGACTGTACTTGTTTCTTTTTCAGAAAATAACCGATATTTGGCTGTGTTCAAAAATCCCAGTTTGCTCCCGAACACCTGAGGCTGGAGCTGGACTTTCAAAAAAGAGTCCATAGCAGTGCTTGCACCGAGTGCATTCGAGAGAGACGCGTGCACCAACCAATCAGCTAGTTGTATAAGAACATGGAAACGGACTGTACGGTCGAACTAAATTATGGGGAATCAGCTGATTGGTTGGGATTACGGTGTGCATGCTTTCTGTGCAAACCAAACTCCACCGCAACAGCAATTTTTGCACAGAGAACAAGCATATCTTAATCGCAACCAATCAGCTGATTCGCCATAATTTACAGTTTAATTAAGCTGTCCTTGTTTCAGGACGACCTGTTGACCGAGGCCGAGCGGATGCGTCGTGAACTGAAGAAGTGCCACATGAAACAGACGCAGAATCGCCGCATCGAACGGGTGGCGGCGCCGGCGGCCATGGCCGGTGGCAACAGGTTTTCCGTCGATCTTTTTCGCTCTTTGGTTTTCGGAAACTCGAACTCGACGCTGTTGCTCAATTGAGTGCAGTTTCTCGCAGCGCCAAATCGCATGACATTGCCACCATCGTCATTTCGTTTGTGTTTCAGACGCAAATCACTCGCACAACAGCGGCTGGCCACCGAGCTGATGACACGCAAACGAATGATACAGTACGTGCTCTTCCGTGTCACTGGTTTTTTTTTCATCACAAAAAAGCAGCGGTAAATTTTTCGTGCTTGTGAAACAACAACGACTAGAATCGGAGAAATTTTGGTGAGCTAATCGTAAAAAACTGCAGCAGATTATTATTATCGCAGGAAAATGCAGCAAAACGAGCGCTTCGCGGCCTCGATCAATTTGATGGACTCCGAGGGGAAGAAGGACAAGACGGCGTCTGGCGGCGGCGCTGCGAGCGAGCAGCCACCGACGGCTGAGGCGCGACGTCGACTGCGCATGGCCGCACAGGCGAGCATTGAACTCGGTCTGTCTCGGTGGGGCGCCTCTTGCCCGTTTGTGTTGTCAACATTTCAAACTGCTTTCGAGTGTTGCGTCCGTGTGTCTGGGCTTCTATTAGTGCCAGCCAGGGTGTTTCCTCCCACCCCCCCCCCACTTTTTGGGGCCACCTCAGGTGCTGCAACCGTGACCAAAGGGTGGTTTTCGGGTACGCTGAGTTCAAAAATCTTATCTAGAATTTTGTCCGACGTTTCTACTGTGCCCTAAACGCGTCTGCCATGGGGATGAAGAGGGAACTTTCCTTAAAAGTTAAATTTAAATAAACGCTTCACAAGGCACCTGAAATTCTGTTACAAATACAATTCGAGGTCACTGATGTTGCTATACGGATTACTCCGCACCCTAAAAACGGCTTCTATGGGGATGGAAAGGGAAAAAATTTGAAAAAATCGTAAACTAGTCAAAAAATATATGAAAACTGTGCCGTAAATACAAATCGAGGTCGCTGAGTCCAAATATAATGTTCATTTTGCTATATGAATTTCTACACACCCTAAAAAAGCCTTTATAGGGACGAAAAGGGAGAAATCTGAAGAAAGTCGGAAACTAGTCAAAAAATCTGAAAACTGTGCCATAAATAGAAATCAAGGTCGCTCAGTCCGAATATATTGCTTATTTAGTCATACGAATTACCTTGCACCCTAAAAACGGTCTCTATAGGGACAAAAAAGAAGAAATCTAAGAAAAATCGGAAACTAGTCAAAAAAATTTGAAAACTGTGCCATAAATAGAAATCAAGGTCGCTCAGTCCGAATATGCAGTTCATTTTGCCATGCGGATTGCTCCGCACCCTAAAAATAGCCCCTACAGGGATGAAAAAGGAGAAAATTAAAAAAATCCGAAAACTAGCCATAAAAATCTGAAAACTGTGCCATAAATAGAAATCGATGTCGCTGAGTCCGAATATGATGTATATTTTGCTATACGGATTCTTTTGACTAGTTTCCGATTTTCTTCAGATTTCTCTCTTTTCGTCCCTATAGAAGCTGTTTTTAGGGTGTGTAGTAAACCGTAAGGCATAATAAAAACATCATATTCGAACTCAGCGATCTCGGTTTGTGTTTGTGGCGTAGTTTTCAGATTTTTTGACTAGTTTCCGATTTTTTTAATTTTTTTTCTCCATAGAGGTTTTTTTAGGTTGCGGAGTAATTCGTTTGGCAAAATAAACATCGTATTCGAACTCAGCAATTTCGGTTTGTATTTACGGCACAGTTTCAAATTTTTTTGACTAGTTTCCGATTTTTTAAAAAAAATTTCCCTTTCTGCCTGTATAGAAGCCGTTTTTAGAGTGCGGAGTAATTCGTATAGCAAAATAAACATTATATTCGGACTCAGCGACCTCGGTTTTTCTTACGGCACAGTTTTAGAATTTTTGTACCAGTTTCCGATTTCTTTATATTTTTTCCCTTTCCGTCCCCATAGAGGTAGAGATGTAAGCTTCAAAAAAAAAATTTTTTTTTTTAATTTTTTTTTTAAAAAAAAAAGTAAAAAAAAAATGAGCATTTTTTTTTTTATTTTTTTTATTAAAAATTTTTGAAATTTTTTCTTTAATGTGCCCTGAAAATGCCGTTTTTGGCATAATTTTTCGAAAGTTCAACAAAAATTTTCTTTGACTTTACCTTGTCACTTGGTCTTCAACGCTGCAGGTGGTATTCTGGATTGATTTATCGACTGTTTTCAGCCTTGGTGAGTGATGATCGACTCGCGCATTGAAGTACTTGAGCGTCGCAAAGGCTAGTTCAACAAATTCCGATGTCGCTAAGGTGAGATAGAAGCAGAGAACTCACATTTACGCATCGTTTTTCAGGATCTCGAAAGGTCGAAATTGCACTGGCTGCCACTGCAAGCGTAACTTCGTTGGTTGCTCGTTGCTGTTTCGCCTCGTGTCGTCAGCATGATCACACCGGTTTGTTGTTAAACTTGTTTCCGTGTTATTTGAGGTGAATTGAGAGGCAAAACACGAGACGTGATGTCGTCGGTGGGAAAATGGGGTCGCCGAAACCAAGTCTGAAATTTTCACCCTCCTCCCATATGAGTGGGGGTCATATGGTAAGTCGGTGGCTCCTCAGATGGTGATATTCGGACTCCCTGAAAAATTCTGAACAACTTTCATTTTTAAAAAAAAAAATTTTAAAAAAAAAATTTTTTTTTTAAAAAAAAGAAAAAAAATAGAAAATTTTTTTTTTCTTGACATCTCTACATAGAGGCCGTTTTTAAAGTGCGGAGTAATTTTTTATAGCAAAATAAACATTATGTTTGGACTCAGCGACCTTAGTTTCTATTTACGGCACAGTTTTCAGATTTTTTTGACTAGTTTCCGATTTTTTTAAATTTTTTCCTTTCTGTCCTCATAAAGGTTGTTTTTAGGGTGCGGAGTAATTCGTATGGCAAAATAAACATCATAATCGAACTCAACGACCTCGTTTTGTATTTACGGCTCAGTTTTGGATTTTTTTGACTACCGTATCACCTCTATTAAACCCCCCCAAAATTAACCCCCCCAACATAAACCCCCACCCCCTCGACAAGTTTCCAAATAATCCCCCCCCAAAATAATCCCCCATGGGGGATTATTCGAAACCTGTTTGAAACACATACCCAGCGAATTCAGTGACTGGTTGCAGTGAAAATGATGAAATTGTGCTACCAAAGGCCCCAAATGGATGAGTTAATGGTAATTTCATTACAAAAGGCTGCTGTAAAAGGAAATTTCTATGTAGAGTAGAAGTTTCTGCGACTTCCTTTTCTGCCATGGAAGGTATTTTTGCCATTTTGCCCACCCCAAAAAATGGTTTCCAAATAAACCCCCCCCACACAACTACCCCCCCCCCCCACAATAAACCCCACCCCAGAAGTCGCTGAAGAAATAAACCCCCATGGGGGTTTATTAAAGGTAATACGGTAGTTTCCTATTTTTTTGTATTTTTCCTTTTCCGTCGCCATAGAGGCCGTTTTTAGGGTGCGAAGAAATCCGTATAGCAAAATGAACATTATATTCGGACTCAGCGACCTCTAACTGTATTTGTAACAGGATTTCAGGTGCCTTGTGACGAGTTTTTTTATTTAAATTTAATTTTTAAGGAAGTTTCCCTCATCATCCCCATGGCATACGCGTTTAGGGCACAGTACAAACGTCGGGCAAAATTCTAAATAAGATTTTTGAACTCAGCGTACCCGAAAACCCCCCTTTGGTCACCGTTGCAGCACCTGAGGTGGCTCCAAAAAAATTGGGGGTGGGAGGAAACACCCTGGTGCCAGCTAACTGTTTCGTTTGGTTGTATTCGCACCTTAAGTGTGCCTGTCACTTTTTTGCAGGATACAGTGCATACGAAAGTTCGTCAGGCGCAATGTCTTTTCTTTTGTAACACCGATCCCGTTCTATATTCTGCGAAATAAAAAATTGACGGGTTTAGAGAAACATACGGTATTTTCATTTCAATTACAGTGGAAGGCTCACGACGTCAACGAATCGATTCCGAGAACTCGCATGGATCGCAGGGAGCACGAGCGGCAGGGGCAGCGCCACACAGCAAGTTGACGAAGAAGATCACGGAGAATGAGCTCGAAACGGCTGGTTCGTTTCACATAGCGCCCATCCATTGGATCAATAAGCAATCAATGGTACAGGCACACCAACACAACAGTTGCGCACGCGTCAGTCGTACTGAAGAAGAATCGCAACTTTCTTTTTTTTCTGATCATTTTTAGATTCTGCGACTGAATGTGCGTGCAGACGTAGAAAGGAAACTTGTTTCAGTCATTACGTGGCAATTCAAAATCGCCTACGTGACTCGGCTCTTTTTAAGAGACTCGGATCACTTTGTCAATTTTGAATTCCATGCAATTTGTCATGGCTGTCTATTTATGCGCGTATTCGAGACCAAAATAAAAGATCATAGCAAGACGAAAGACTTTATACATTGTTGCGAACACAGGGCGCCGTTTTGAATTCCAGCAAAACGTGCGCAAAAAAAGTTCAACAGAGAACTTCGCCGTTGCAGATCTGCTGACCGACGACGAGCACGCGTTCAGTGTGGCGTCACGCGGCGACGAACTGCAGTCGATCGAGGACGACGACGGGCGAGACAGCGTCGCAGACGTCAGGGAGCAGCCGCACGTCTGCTGGAAGTGCACCGTCGAGAAAGCCGGCAGTCTCGATCTGCTGGGTGACGAGCAGCTTTTGACATTATTGAAATTTTGTTCCGCTTTGTCCCCGGGGTGCATGTGCTCTACACGAGAATCAGGAATCAGTCTACTCATACATAATACATTACTACAAATCCACTCAAATTTATCACATTACCACAAAATTCCATTTGATTTACTGTGCAGATTTTAGTTGACTTTCATGCAGTATTGTGTATTTCTGTGTTAGTCCGCTATTTATTTCGTATTTTTCTAATAATTCAGATCACGAGTCAACGACCGATTCACTAAACCTCGGCAGCAATCATTCGGCGATGAAACTTCGTTTCTTCGGCAAGCACACGTGCACGACCGGCGATCGAGAGTCGGCGAACCACGGTGAAACGAACGAGGAGACCGCAGAGCTGGAGGAAGAGATGCTGATGCTGCCGCGAGACGCGCGCCTGACGAAGCAAGGCGACAACGTTGACAGTGTGCTCGCGACCGAGGGCAGCAGTATTCCGTCAAACGAGGTTGAGGCTTTGTGTGCTGGGAGGCCATCGTGAATGAAATGACGTTTCAAATTTTACGTCGGGATGAACTTCGGATTCAGTATTATCTTTCATTTTGGTCCCGGTTCTCTATGCCTTTGCACACAGGGATAGGAAAAACGTTTCAAGAATCCGCGGGAATTCAAAATTGGGTTACGGTAGCTGACGAAAGACGTCGGATGACGTCATGCGTCTGGTTTGGTGTCTGGCTTTTCCCCAACGCGTGAAACTTTTGTGCACGCGGTCTTCCTGTAACGATAATAATACAGTGATTGCGAATGGTTGTTTGTTCACAGTAAAGTAAACTAATGGATTTGCAGGGGGTCAAATTACCGGAACAGCGCATGTTTTTCACTACGATTATGAACGCTTTTGGCCTACTTTGCATTCTGTTGGTCTGAAGACAATGTTCAGCAGATAGTGTGTCCAACAATCACGTGTCTTTCAGAACCTCAGCACCATCGAACAAAACGTCGTGAAAAAGCCGTCGAAGACGCTCAAGAAACGCAGCACCAGTTTCCACAAACGGATCGCCGCGAAAAATATGGATAAAACGATGCGAAAACGGCAGACTATGCAGGACTTGAATGTTACTTGAATGGACTTGAATCACATTCACTTTCCGTTTTTTTTATTTCAGTTTCAGTGGTGATTTAACAGCGAAGTTTGCCCTTATTACAGAAGCAATCGTCCCAGCAACTGATGGAAATCAAACGCAGTCTGCTCAAGTGAGTTATTGCTGCGTGCTACATTGTGATCATCTTTAAAGTGAACTAGCACTTAACTATTGACTTAATTTCTTTTCCACTGTAATGCGGTGATGCTGAAAAATATGGTTGAACAACGTTGGTATTCTAGATTACAAGAGGACCGTCGAAAAAAGCCGCTTAAAAAGTCTAGCGAGGACATGGGGCGGCCAGAGAGTCTAAAAGAAGCTCCGGAAGCACTGGAGCAGCCGTGTAGCCAGCCGAACATCGTCGTCACCACGCCGTCCCGTCGCGACTCGATGAAAAGCAAACTCGCCTCGCAGGAAACTGTTAGTGACAAAAATAACGACGTCGAGAAGACAAACGGCGACAGCAAAGGAATAGGAGAGGTCGCAAGCGACGGGGATAGCAAAACGAGCGGTGACAAAAAGATTGACAAGCAGAACGACAAGATTGACAAAAAGGCGAAGGCGAAATCGATGGACGAGAAACAGACAAATGGTCGGTCAGATTTACTTGAACATTTGATTTGGATGAACGAGCTCGTTTTTTCATGCACGCATCCTGTGTGTCATTTAGATCCAATACCAAATGGCAACGTCGTCGTGCACAGCTCCGAAAAAAATAAGAAAACTGGCAGCAGTCGCAAAAAAATCGTGGTTCCTGCTGGTTGGTACACTGAATGCGTTTGCTTCTTGAACTTTAAGAAACAATTTCAAAAACTAAATTTACCTGGGTTTCGACTTTTTTCAGACGATAGTTCAGATGACGAGGGATGCCGTGTGATTGGATTGACGTGATCGAGTTCTTGATGAGTTATCTTAACGAACAATTATTCAACATTTTGTTTGTCATGCGGTCACAAATTTGGTGGATTCGCAGTTCCACTTTCAAAAATACAGCACCAATAAAGTATTTTCTGTTTTTCTCACCAACAGTGTATTTTACATTTAAAAAGCTTCAGTTTTAGTTTAGTCAGCTGCAAATTGTTATTTTTGATAGGTTGAGTTTATGTTCATGGGATTCAGTTCATTCATTGTTTTATTGTTGTTTTTGAGCATTTCAAAACGTGAGAACACAGTCTTTGTGAAACCAAAAAATTGTGTATATGCCGCACTGCATGCAAAAAAATATTAACGAAAAGAGAACTAACAATAATCAACGAAGTTAGAAGCAGTACGCACGAACAATAATAAAGGAACACATAATATACAAGTGCCAATCAACAAAAAATAAACAAGAAACATACGTCATATCACTGAGTGACAATGAAATATACAGAATTTTATGAACAGTAATAATTCATACAAAAGGCGCGAAAATAATAAACAGACAAAAACGAAATCATTCAAAAGGTCGTTGGCAGCAGTAGCACGAGCACGATTGTCAGTGTTTATAATCAGTAGTATTATTTGCGCAGATTCTGTATACAGACGGATGGAACAGTTGTTAGCTTATCGCCGTTTTTTTCGGAAAAAAATCAGTCCATGTTTTCATTATGTACAGTATGGCTTCTGTTAGACCTGTAAACAGTATTTATTCACCATATTTCATTTCAACAC
The DNA here is from genome assembly GCA_030248135.1 of Theristus sp. LFF4_11. NCBI lineage: Eukaryota > Metazoa > Nematoda > Chromadorea > Monhysterida > Xyalidae > Theristus > Theristus sp. LFF4_11. Next base: position 74,864 of record JASANC010004495.1, read on the forward strand.
GCGATGAGAAGAATTGATGGTTATTACCATTTAGTGAGCGGGAAAATTTGTCTCAAGAGTCCCGCACCTGTATTTCCTCGACACTCGCTTGTTGGTGCTGCTGTGCGGCAGCGGCGGCCGCGGCGGCAGCGACCATCGCAGCGCGTCCGTGTCGCGGACAAGTGGGGCTGACGCCGGGCGGCATGACGCGCGCCTGCCCCGACTGTGCTCCTGCTGCCCCGCCGCCGCCTCCGCCACCAGCGGCAAGCGCAGCGCCGCCAGCCGATAATAACGGTTCCTGTGGGTGAAATTGAGAAAACGTTATGAAATAATCAGATGTTATAATATAACCAGCCATGCCTTCTCACTGTCTTAAGTGGTGTTCAGAGTGTATCTATGATTATGAATTATGAAATTATGAAAATTATGAAAATATTCCTAGATGGGCGTGGTTGTGCATCAGCCGATGTTGCTCCTCCCCCACCCACAGCGACCTGTTCTTGCGGAAACGAGCGCGAGTGCTGCGAGGTGGCGCTGGTGTCGCGCGTCTGCTGGTGTTGCGCGTGGTGATGCTGCAGATGGTGGTGCTGCGCCAGTGTGCGCATCGTCGTGCCGCCGCCGAGGTCGCCGTCGGTCACCATCGCGTGCCCGCCGTGACCGTGCGCGTGACTGCCCAATGTTCCTGTGGAATGGGTCGTCCGATTACAAAAATCACAGAAGTTTTAAAAACTTTTTTTTATTGCCGCACAGCCCCACCCCCCACGCCCACCCTGAGGTGTGGTCGGATTGTTTGCCATGGGCGGCGGCGGCGCCGGAGGCATCATCGGCGTTTGAGCAGCCATCGGTGAGTTCATTGCGTGGCCGGGCGTGTATCCTCAAGAGAATTATAGTCAAACTGTAGCATGTGAATTTTTAAATCTGACATTTGAATCTGGCATGCTGGTTGGATGCATTGAGGTGGATGGACGCAGCAGTGAGCCCGATTTAAAATCAACCAATCATTGCCATGATTTACAGTTCAACTCTGCACTGCTCTTTTAACTCACCCTCATAACTGTGATAGTGCAGCTGCATCTTCTTTTTGCTTCTTTTCTGTTTGTCACGTTGGTGATAGATGCCAGCGAAGATCAAAATGTTCAAGACGAGCAGTGCGCAGCCGACAGCAACGGTGACCGACAGAATCGTGCTGTAATCGGCCGTCGCCACTTCCTTGATCGGCGTTGTCCCACCGGCGCCAGGTGGCGGCGTTTGACTGCCTTCAAGTGGAGAACAAAAACACAGTTGCAAAATCTGATGAAAAACGCTCGGCAATAATGTTACCAAGCTTCGGTAGACAGGTAAGTCTTGTGTTGTACTTTGCACATCAGCACAAGAAAATTCAACTCGTTTAATGAATTAATCGATATGAATGTATGAAGTATAAAGCGTCATAGAATCAACACTGGCGGTGCTCACCGCCCGGATTCAACGGTTTCGGAGTGACTTCAGGCGGCGCCGGAAACGGCGGCGGCGTCGGCGGCAACGGGAACGGCATGTTGCTGTACTCGCCGTACGGCCGGACGACACCGAAATACGACGAGGCGTCGTGATGATCAGGCAACTGATTGTGCTCCGCGTCGGCGTCCTTGCCGGTCGCTTGTAGTTTCGGGAGAAACTCGTTCCAGAACGCAACCTGTGCCGCTCGATAGTAATGGTCAAGTCGTGGACCGTTGTTGCCTGCAAATAACACTGCCATTGCTTTAACAGAACGTTAAAACGGGTTGATAACATCGGAGTGTAAGGTAGCAGCAATTGCCTTTCCATCAACGTTTCAACAGATGATACTTAACTGGAATGCAAATTAAATGGAATAGCGCACGGTTGCAACAATCAACTAATGTAATTGTAACTAACTAATTGTAAAAGTGCGTTTCAAAACGTTAACAAGCGTTATCTAGCGTCTCATTTTCTGCTTACCCTGCGAAAAATCATTACAAAACTGGCAGGATATATTCGCAGTTTCTAAAATCACCGACTCTAACCAATTTTCAAGCACGGCTGTCGATTGGCGTCTGTGAACGGCAGCCATCGTATGCGCCCATCGGGTGACTGGTCGTAACTAGCGCCATATTGCTGTCGTTGCGAGCCAACGCCGAACAGAGACGGTTTCGTTGGATCGCTTGAAAATGTGTCAAAAGTCAATCAAATTACCATAATTCCGACTGTAAAAGGAAGCATCAACCAAACAAAGGCGTTTTGACGAGAAAAAAAAGCCAAGCAAGTTTCGATCAAGGTACCCGCTCTGCACGAAATTGGCCAGCATGCGCATCATGAGTCGACTGATCTCAGCGTCTCGATCACTGAATCGTCGTATGCCGAACGGAACGTCCACCTGGTTCTGTTGCACGCGATACCAGTGCGGATAGCCGAGCATGTAGATCAGCTGTTCACCATTGACGGCGCCTTGCACCCGGTTTTGATCGCCGCGCGGCCACTCGGACGACTCGTAGTCAAACGTGAACACGAACGTTTTACCAGACAACGTCGACGGGTCCTTATTGCTGAAATGGGACGTCCGTTTGCACGGTTTTGTATTCGGCGGATCGAGCGTTGTGCACCAGCAAGAAATACGCTGATCGACCTGGCGTGCAGCTGAGCGGTTTTCATGGCCGGCGCCACGTACAGCGCGTCATTGAGCGCAGCGAGCACACCATTGCGGATCGAATACGAGTGCGTCGGTGGACTCGCCCAGTTCGTGTACTCGTTGATCAGCGCGTCGTAGATTTCGGTGCGGTGGAATTGAAACAAGTTGCGCGCCAGCGTTCTGTGCATTTTACAGTGATGTTTCAGCCAGACATTACATCCGTCTGTGCTGATCATCATTTTTTTGTTGCGCTGTGCCGCCCGGGCCTTGTCGTACTGACGAGCCTTGGCGCCAGCGGTATACGCTTACCAGGCGAAAACCGCAAGAAACAGTGCTTGCACGTTGGTAATAATGGTACGAACAAATTGTTTGATGACACAGACCACATTCATACAGTTGTATTAGGTATATTTCGTTGATACAATATAATGATACATATAAAGAAATGATACAATATATCTAGATATTAGGCAGAAAACAAAGCGGACAAACCGAAAGATTTTCTCCCGCTCATTCGTCTTGATGCCGTACTTTACGTGATCATCGGACAAATGGTTGTACGCATCGTTGCTGGTCAATCCAACCAAGAGGTCGATTTTTTGGAACAGATCACCATGGTCCTATAAGAAATTAGTTCAGCAAATAGTAACCGAAAAACAGATTCTATTATGTTTCGTACTGAAACTGCAGGAATTTTTCAGTAAGACACAACAATATACCCGAATGTTTTTGAACGGCGAATTCACGACGACGACGCCGTCAACAATGGGCGCAAACGAACCGAGAAAACTGCTGCCCGTGATTTGCGACGCGGCCAACGTGATGTTACTTGAAAAAAACGAACAGAAACTACAGTAATCGGCTGGACTGAGCTGTCTGAAACGATCATCCATGAATCAGTAATTTCGTTAAAAGGTGGTTTCGTTTTCTTACTTGACATCTCTTTCCAGTAAGCAATCGCGAATGTTGCTGTCCGGTGTCGCCGGTTTCCCACCGTCCTGCGGTGGCTGAAAACAGCCGGTCCTGTTGGCCAGCTCAAAGTAGTAGCGTTGCGGGTTACTCGACATCGCCCATGGGCTCAGTGCGCTGCCGCTCAGCAACACCGCCCGCTGGAACGTTCGACGCTCGCCGCCCGCTGAATAATGGGCATTCGCATTCGCTACAGAAAATATCGCAAGTGGAGACTGCGTCGATTGAGAGTGGACCGGCATTGAGACCTGCGGTCAGTTTCATAACAGTGACCTTGTCTGAAAAGTGCATGGTTTTGCCACAGGGTGTTGCAAGAGTTCGACCTTGATAAATTCTAGATACATTAATGGAAAGGCGAACCGACTGCATCGAATAACTCGGTTCTGCACGATATTTCGGTGCTACGGTTTTCTGTCTTTTTGTATTTACAGTAAAAAAGAATTAAGAATTTTGTTTCGCTAAGACAAAAGCGTACGCGCAGCAAACGGCGACGACATCAGCAGATTGACGACGGCGGCGCCGCTGCCCCAGCCGAGCAGCGTGATCGAGTCGCTGTGCCCGCCGAACTCCGGCACCAACGAGCGCAGCATGTTCAGTGCGACGACGACGTCCGTGAGACCGCGGTTGCCCTCGCAGCGCGCCGGACAGTTCGGCACGCAGTCTTGCTTGCACAGCGCGAGAAAGCCTGCGTTTGGTTGGAAGTGGAGCTGTTAGTGAGTGGGATGTTAGATAAAGCCACTCAGCGCAATACTGCTTCAGCAAACGCTAAACAAGCACACTGCATTATCGCAATTCAACATTGCAAAGTGCACACTGACCAAGTGGGCCTAAACGATAGTTGACGGTGGCCACAATGATACGACCGAAACTCGCTAGCATCGTGCCATTGTACAGATTGCCCGAGTTCCATTCGTACTCATCGCCATGAACGATCAACAGCGTGTGCAACTCTGGCTGCGCTGATCTTCCTGAAGAAAGTTGGAAATGGAGCTTATTGATTTATGTATGACCTATTTTTTCAAACGTGTCCCACTGAAATGACGTCATGTGCCGCCAAACATGCGCTTGCCGTTCACAGCAAACCAGACTTTCCGTTTAACCGATTTCTTCCCGAACGCAAATGGTGAATGTCGACTCAATCACACCAAACTGACATTTTAGTGCCTGTACTTTGACAAACGGGCGTTTTTAAAACAAATGACGTCATTTTAGTTTGAACACGTTTAAATAAATCCACAATAGTTATTCGATTGCCTGCATGTGAAGGATATATGATTCCCCTGTTTTTTAGCCGATCTGAGAAGATGCTTTCTTGGGCTTCGGTTTTTTCTTGAACTGAGCTTTTTTTCTTGAACTATCTCGACATAATTATTCAGTTACTTCCACAATATACACCCATTCATTCATTCATCAAACAGTTGTGTGTGCGTGAGCCCAAACAAACAAACAATTTTAACTTCGCTAAAGTGTTTGTTCCCCGAGGAGGCATACACCGTCTGTCAACACCAGTTTTCAAACCCTACTGGAGCAAAATAAACCGCAACAATATACCAATTTTGGAGCGGAAGTCTTTCGCACAGCTACACATTGCAAATGTATGTATTTTTGGCGCTGCCGAAAATGATGCGCTTTTTGCGAGTATAGTATAGTACTACTACTTTTTGCCACAGGAGACAAGAAAAAATCGTTTTTGTTGACAACTCTGTGTGCATCCTTTCAGCTCTTCAGTCTGTTGGTGCGTTCCGCGTGGCGTGCCACACACACCATAATGCTATTATGTGCTACTCCACTTAGATTGTGCGTCTTATTTTTACTGCGATACCCACCTTGGCATATATTTATGTGTTTGTGCACTTCTGACACACGTGCGCGATTTTCCTCAAAATGGAATTGAAAACTATCACACATGCGTCTGTTGAGTGACAGTAGTGTAAGCTAGAAATGAGCCTTTCGAAGACATCCCGGGAATATCACACATTCTAAAGTTGTCTGAAATTACGTACAACCCATCCGGAAGCAAAATTCGAAAATTGTCAAAATCGCACAGTCAGATAAACCACGAACGAACACTGGTAAAACGTGCCCCAAGCGAATGTCATCTCACCGCCATGAAATCGAATTGTTAAATGACTAAACTGAATGTCATATGCGGAACGGGGACCACCAAATCATGTTCCATGCGTGATAATCACAGCAGAGGGGCGTCATCCATGAAAGTGAACGACATACAATGTATACATGCTCACGAAGATAAACGAATTGTGTCATGTCATCATGTTTTTACGGTCACCCTGTGGCCCAAATTCGAAACCCGGGCGCATAAATTTTCGCGTGCCATTTGCTCATGCTTGCGATGTGATGCCACAGTTCATATCAGCGTACATTTTGACACTTTAGTAGATAACACGGTTGGTGAGGTCCAGAGGTCCCAAAACGAATATTGTTGACCGAAAATCGTTCAGTTAAAATTGTCTATGACAATTTATTGTCATGGGTCTAATTTATTGTGCGTTGGGCTTAGTCCATTCAGATAGACAATCACATAAATGACAACCACTCATGGAATTTCGGTCATGGATAGAAAATTTACCCAGATTTGTCACATTTTAAAAGGTTGAGCTAATTAAAAGAAAAAAGAGGGTGGGGACACAACATGAAGTGAATTGTCGTTAATCAGTTGAGTTACTACATCTTCAGCTTTCTCTTCAAACAAACAAACAGAGATAAAAGTATAAATGCACACGGCTGAAGATTCTCAAGTCAGCCAGTCATTACAGCGTTGTCGCAGTTAGCTTGGGCCCTGAAACTAGCTGGCCGGCGACTAGCACAAACACAGAAAATTGCAGATAACCAACGAAGAAAATTCCATCTGCCTCGGCGTTTTTTTCCACTTGGTTTTCATGTGCGCAAGGCGCATCTCAGCAACATTCAACTGAAATAGCTAACTGACTGCACTTGTTCTGTCTTGTGTATACGTGTCGTTAATGCATTAATGTGCTTGTCTCATTCATATACGTTCATCTCAGTGTGCCGCTTTTGTCTCAGAAAAAGGAACTGTACTAAAAGTGAATACAAAACGGCAGACAAAACTGTACCAGACACTGAGAACTTGAACTAACAATGATGTTGAAAATGACAAAGAATATGACACGAAAAACGTAACATCATGAACGTTCTTGGGAAGCCGTTTCAGTTTCTAAAACCGTTCGTCAGCCTGAAACCAAGCAGATGTGTAGAAAGCACGTTTTAACATCCGTTTTTTTTTCTTTCTGGTCTGTGTTAATGAATTGACATTTCGGGTGCTGTCTGCTGACATTGATTGCCGTTTTGGCCGGTTCATGAAGACCCAGGGCCAGCGGGATTGACGAGTTGTCACGCTGACCAACCAGTCTTCAGCACCGAAAGCAATAAAAAAACTGACGTTCCAGTTTTCAGCATTTCAACAATTGCTTTCTAGGCAAAAAAAGAAAAAGAATACGCAAAATTCCACAAACTGGAAACGTCGGGCACGTATAGGTTCATGTAGAGGCAATCCTCCGACTGTTCGCTTAGATCGCGACTGGCCATTTCGAGCGTGATGACACGAAGCTCGGGCATTCGCTTCTTGAGCCTCTCGCGCGCTCCACCGACGTAAAAGTCCGGCAGAATCTGCGGACAGACCGGCTTCGGTATTCGGGCGTCCTGAAAATAACGAAACAACGATGAACCACGCATAACTAGCGTCGCAACGAGAGAGCAGTCTCGTTTTGTCATTTGTCTCGTTTCGTGGAGATTTTGTGCCTGCATAGTGTCCTGCTTATCTCAATTATTGGATGTCTGCATGCATGCATGCGTGCATTCTGGTATTGTTTCGTGGAAACCTCGTATGTGTCGTATCGTCTAGTCTGTCGGTAATTTTCTTCAGTTCGTCTCGTGGCAGGCACCGTTTAATCGTGAGATCCACGAAAATGACGAACCTTGGCGCGATTCGTCCACTTGTTGGCACTTTGAGGCATTTGGAATCGTTTTGTGACCAGGCCGTATGGAACGCCGAGAAACTGCACAACCGAAGGACCTGAAACAAGGGTTCTGGTTTAAAAAAAAATATGTACATGGAACTAAAATGATTTTTAATTCTTGTATAATTTGGCCTTTAGGCAATTAGGCGCATTTAGCAACTGGTTGTTCTTGCGTACGCACGGAGACAAAACTTAAAAAAATGGCTACGTGAATTAGAATTTCGTGCGCATGATCGTCGTTCGCATGTAACGACTGTTTTGCGCGCAGGATTTGGTGAATTTTTGCACAACATTCAAAACTTATACAAAATCGTACTTGAACCACCGTCTGGCGCGGCGACCCGTTGGCCGACAATTGTGCCAAAGTTTGTCTCTTGTTGCGTCTCCAAACGACATCTGCTATGAAAGACAACGCTTTACTTGCAAATCAACATTGTTTCACCTCCAAAATTGAATCAATCAACCTATTAGGGTGGTTTTGAATCTTGTGTGCCAGAAAATCTTTGAAATTTACTGAAAAATACACAAAAAATCACACCTGACAAAGGGCACAAGCAGTCCGCTGACGCACAAAAATAACAGCCTTCGAATAACCATATTGCTGGCAGAAAAGAAAAAAAACAGGAAAGACTCGCTTCGAGTTTGCTCTCTGTTGAATATGTTTTTTTAATCAGAATTCAATTATTTAACGGCGCAGCGCATTCGTTGTGTGTGACACGGAAATACAGCGGGATATTATAGCATTAGCATAACAGAGTAAGATGATCAGTCTCTCCTTAACGTGTGAGCCTGAGTATAACACGGAATGGAGAATGTTTGTGAGAAAAAATCCAGTTTGAAAAAAAATCCAATAAAAATGTCTTCACCCCGGTACGGTTTACTAAACTGCAAAAACGCCGCGCTAAAAATTGATGATGAGAAAATGGGTGGGCCCATGCGACATCTGAAAGTGGGAAATATTCCCGAGCCTATTATCAGGGCATCAACAGTGACTAAGACACAGCTTGGTATAGAAGGAGAGTAGATATAGGCTTGCTGGATGGAACACATCGCAAAAGATGATATACGGCTAAAAGCGATGTCACTGAGACACAAAATAAGGCACCAAAAAAACACAATACACAAGCAAGCAGCGCAACAAAAACACAACGCACTCAACGTGCATAACAATAAAAATAATAATATTGAAATTTAGACGTTGCGGCGGTGTCTGTGTTTTTGTTTCGCGCATTTTGTAGCTTATTACGCAAAACGACACACACACGCACACACCGAGTGCAAAAGCGCGTTTGTGTAGCTCACTGCGGCACTGAAAAGCATATAAGTGCACCCCCCTAGCAAAAACGAAGATGTACGCGCACAAGTAAGTTTTGTTGCTGGAAACTGAACTGCAAAACATGTTGTGTTGGTGCGTTGACGTTACACGAAGCGCGTTTTGGAGGATGAGACAAATGGCGCGACAAAACGGTGTGACACGTTTGTGTGCGTCGTTTTAGTTACAAAATGCCAGCGCATACTCGCTGAGATGCCAGAGTGCGTGTGTTGTTGTGTTGGCCGATAGGCCGTCAGCCAATTGCGGCGCGTCACCGACTTTTAGCGTCTCGCTACTGTGCTGCAGCGCCCAGGTGTCGTTGTCGCCTTACAATGTGTACACGCCACGGCATTGCTGTTCACACTGCACTCAGCCGGCGGTCCATAACGATACTGCACATTTCGTCCTCTGGGACACACACTTTTTTCATTCACAAATTGTACAAGCGAGACGCATACTTCACACAGTTGGAATGGTTGTCGATAAATAAAAACCATAAGCTAAAGTGCTGCGCGGGGATTTCGCAAATCACGTTTGCCGTTTTATTTGCAACAGCAACACACATACACACACACATTTTCGTTTGAACTGACACTAGTTGGGAGATATTGCACGCCACATCGGCTGAACGCGCATTCGCTCAAGAATGACGATTTGGTCGACTGGTGGGGTAGATTTTCATCGGACAAAAAGAGTCACAGATTATTATACAAATTGACAATGCACAGTGCTCAAAAATCATTAGCATGATTACTGAAGTAAACTAAAAGTTAAGAAAAAGGACACTTGTCGAATGCTGAACAGCTTGAAATGCCTGCATATGAGAGTATTTTGGGTTAGAGAGCTTCCAGCAGAAGACAACAGTGAGTCGAGTGGTTGCTTTTTGGGATGTGTCAATAATGCGTGTGTCAGTTATCAGTGGTGCATTCGCCGCAGTCTCCGCCCCGCCCCCTCCTTTTCGCCCAAAATGCACTTCCTCTCCCCCAGTGGACCGCTCAATCGTAACCACAACAGTTGCTTGCAGCATTCGCAGCGCCACTTTTCCCCTTTTGAAACCAACGCAGCAGCGGCAGCATGAGCTTCTTCTGTTGGGCGCCGCTGTGCGTCAGTAAATAACATTACACATCCATACTGCTGTGAACTGTGCACATGAGACACACACACACGACCGAGACGTGTGTGTTTTACGCCCGTGAAAAAAAATATAGTGCAAAAACTCACTCCGATATACAGCAGCAGTGGTTTTTCGCGTTACATACACGTGAACATGCACGCACCATGTTCGTGTTATGTGGCCAACTGAGATTCTTTTACATGTACGGTACATCATACGAATCTGCATATCCTGCGAGAATATCACGATATGCGATTCCGACAAAAAAACTCAGTATATTTTACATGTGCCGCCCGGATTATTTATCCGAGAAAAGCAAGAACGCAAAAAAAACAAGCGGAATGGAGACGCGATGTATGCGAACATTGCGCAAGGTGCACGGTCTCATATCAAAATCAGTGAGTGCAATGCAAAAGAGCTGCAAAAAAGGCAATCAAAGAAACAAGGAAGAAGATTGAGAAAACTGAAAACTGTATGTGGACGGGCGGGATATCGAGAGCGCCGAGATTTGCGCATTTTTTCTGCTGCATACAGTGCATGTGGCATACACACGACCGCTTCGTCATGCGCTAAAAACGCGATTATGCAGCAATTGTTGTTGTTACTGTTGCGGTTGTTCCATGCG
>JASANC010004496.1:0-20950 GCA_030248135.1 Theristus sp. LFF4_11
TCGTTGTTGTTAACGTACGCACCGCTGTGTACACACCAGCACCAGTGACAAAAAGGAGTTGTCTTCCGTTGATTTTCACCTTTTTTACCGGTGTCACCTTCAACTAGTGTGGCAGGATAAACCGTCTGTCCCGTGAGTCATTGCCTTTGCCACAGGAGACCTTGCGTTCCGCAATGCTTCTGCGATACAATTTGTCCTGAACAAACCAGTGTCAGCGAGCTAAAGTCTGATTGTTATTTTAGTAGTTTTAGTGGTCGCTAAATGCCCGAAATCCGCAAATGTGAAAGGTCATTTGTCTACAATACACAGCACGAGGGTTGCCATGTGCAACCGAAATCATAAATAAACGGCGCAAAAATATGACTCTTATGTACTTGTATCCGTGTGTACCACATCAGAGACTTGAAAAGCGTTGTCGAGCCAAGTCTTTCACTGCTTACACAAGGCCATATTCCTCCTTTTATATGCGTCTCACGCATTTTTAGATAATTTTCATTTCGACTGAAAGTATATCGAACTGTAGGTTACTGCGGTTAACTTTTTGTTCAACTGAAGCATCTGGCTGGTGGGCGCAAATCTAAAACTTATCAATTTTTAAGTTCGATAGCAGCCAATCATGTGCAAGTTTGCAAGCGAAGTTATATGTTTTGGCAAATGCTCACTGTTTTATGACCGTGTCCAGCGTTGTGATCGTGATACGAATCGATTGAATCTGCAACACGCTGCGCCGTTCATCCAAATATTCGCACAAATCTTTTAATCTGTAAAAAAACTTCAGTTCTCTCTCTGCAGTTTTTGCTTAGAGTTCAACCGTTTTGTTTACGCAGAAAATGTTTCCTGAACAAAACCAACGCACGTCTCCCAACTGAGCCTTTGCGTGCTCAGTGGAATCAAGAGCGTGTTCCCTTCAGCGGTCGCGTTTTGTACACTTGGATAGAATTCACTGATGACGCTGCGCAACATTGGCCACTGGCTGGACAGGTGGCCTGATCGCACAGTCACGTACAGATGGATAAACTCGCCTGCAGAAACAAATGCTCTGTGCAAGCGTCGCCACAAATGTAAATCGTTTCTGTCATTGTTTCACTTTTGATCTCAACAGACTGCTGTAGCATGTTGCCATTACCGTATTTCTTTTTGAGCTCACGTCCGCTTCCAGTGTCCAAAACACGGCCAGTGTGCATGATAACAATCTGGCATAAGTTCATACAGTTTCAATTTTACTATTGTGATCACGGCTTTTCATTGCGCATATTCGTTTCACCGATTTCAGTTTTTTTCCTCTCACCTGGTCGCCCAATCGGTCTGCCTCATTCAAATGGTGGCTGCTCACAATCACCGCTCGTCCATTGCGCTCCGAAGCTAAAAATTCTTGAATCTCGTGCCTTCCATTGGAATCGACACCGCTCGTTGGTTCGTCCAGCAGAATCAACTGCAAACAGATGATTCGATAATTAAGCTTTTTGTACAACCACAAGCATATCGTGTACCAATTGTAACCGGTTTTACCGTACTTCGGTTGGATTTATGACCGCATTCATCAGACACAGCTTGCGCCTCTGACCACCAGAGAGGCGTTTTGCCTGCGTGTCACGCTTTTGCCAGAGTTTCAGCTTCTTCAGCAACTGATCACGCCTGACGTCGTTCAGGTCTTGTAGTGGGGCTGGGCCATGGATCTCAACGAAAAAACGAACGGTTGCAAAACTGAACAAAACTCAGTTGCCGACACAGTTGATTGGCAGAAATAACAAGCTGAACCTTGGAGTAAAACAGCAGATGCTCCAAAGGAGTGAGCGATTCGAACAACACATTCGTCTGTGGACAATACGAAATGTGAGCTCGAATCAGCGACCAATCAGCGACGAGATCAAACGAACCAATGATGATGCGACCTGTGTTTGGTACGTTCAAACCTGAAATGGTCGACTGAAATCAATCAATCAATCAATCAATCAATCAATCAATCAATCAATCAATCAATCAATCAATCAATCAATCAATCAATCAATCAATCAATCAATCAATCAATCAATCAATCAATCAATCAATCAATCAATCAATCAATCAATCAATCAATCAATCAATCAATCAATCAATCAATCAATCAATTAATCAATCAATCAATCAATCAATCAATCAATGAATCAATGAATCAATGAATCAATCAATCAATCAATCAATCAATCAATCAATCAATGAATCAATGAATCAATGAATCAATCAATCAATCAATCAATCAATCAATCAATCAATCACTCAATCACTCAATCAATCAATCAATCAATCAATCAATCAATCAATCAATCAATCAATCAATCAATCAATCAATCAATCAATCAATCAATCAATCAATCAATCAATCAATCAATCAATCAATCAATCAATCAATCAATCAATCAATCAATAAACCAACCAATCAATCAATCAATCAATCAATCAATCAATCAATCAATCACTCAATCACTCACTCACTCACTCACTCAATCAATCAATCAATCAATCAATCAATCAATCCAATCAATCAATCAATCAATCAATCAATCAATCAATCAATGAATCAATGAATCAATGAATCAATCAATCACTCAATCAATCAATCAATCAATCAATCAATCAATCAATCAATCAAACAAACAAACAAACAAACAAACAAACAAACAAACAATCAATCAATCATTCAATCAATCAATCAATCAGTCCATCAATCAATCAATCAATCAATCAATCAATCAATCAAAACAGGTGTATACCGGCAATCGTTCTGAGCAGTGTGGTTTTCCCCGATCCATTGTGCCCCACCAAAACCGTGATGTGACCAGCACGCGCATCAAACGTGGCTTCTTTCACAGCAACCACAGCTTCCGAGTGACCATTTTGTTTCAACAGAACGCAAACATCCTTCACTCGAACACCTGTGGAAGTATACCGGTAATATCTGTTCAACCTTAAGGAGCAACTGTTTTTAGGAACACAACAAACCCACCCGAGTTTTGCTTGTCGGCTCCAAACTCATGCTTTGGTATGAAAGCGCGATATTCACGGGCAGCCCCACGCTGCCACGCCGTCTGCAAAGTTATCAATATTTTGATAATTTTGATGATCATAAAAACTGAAATGACTTGGTTGCATTGTGCTCGTTCATGAACGATGGAACTGCAATTGTGCACTTACTGTGATCGTTGAGCGCAAGTTGAGCAATAGAAACAACGCAAACCAAACGCCGAAAACAGCAGCTAAGTGCCACAAACATCTGTGAAACTGCACGTCGTAAAAATCGAGAAACTTTTCTGAAAGCAACGTTTTTGTTGGTATTTTGTGGAACACCAAAATCTGCTGCAATTAATGTTCATGTTAGTGGGTGTGCACAAACCCGAATACGAGTAGTCCACCATGACATTGATCAATATTGTAATCGGCCCGTTTGGAAGAAGAAAATTGAGCAAGTTTAGCGGGTTTTTCAACAGGTCCAATTCGAATGAAGTTGATAATTGCCCCATATAAGTTTGGTACGCGGGGATTAAGGCCAATAGAATCCACAGCACAGTTGCTATTGTTATGCACAACGAACCTGAAAATATCTGCATTCAATCAACCAATCAATCAAACAAAGTGATTCACACAAAAATTAAAATTACGGTAAATGGTTCAAAATTCGCCAAGTTGAACAGAAAAATTGAACAATCTTACTTTTCTTGAAAAACATGGTGCAGACGAATGTGAAGACAACTGCGACGAGCGTATAAGCAAATGTCACGAGAAATACGACCAAAAATGAAATTTCGTCAAAGAACATCGTTTTAACAGCGGCGGCTAACATAAGACCAGTTGGTTGAGCTTTGAGCAAACCCAAAATGAAGTGCGCTGACCAATAAGCGAACGGTTGCAAACCCATTGCGGTGATGTATACCTTTAAAAACAAAACAGAGACACATTTGCGATTTTCAGTGTTGGAGGTTTCAGTGATGGATAACGCGCAAATGAGCACGTGTGCGCGTGCGTACATTTTTTGCACCTTCCGAGTTTCTGAAATCAGTGGCGGCTAAACTTCACCTTTATGCCCGTTTCGAAGTCGGCAGCAATGGCACGTGCACAACTGACCACGGCCATCAGAGTGGTCATGGTGAACATCAGCGGTAACAACGAGTCGGCTATCTTCAAAAGTTCGTGAGATCTGAAATGGACATGAATTTTTTACGGTTTCGGAAGTGTGGAGCCTCCTGGCTGGACCCAACTTTGGTCATTTGTGTCTGACCCATGTCAGCAGTGTTATGCACGCAGATACATGTAGCTGTGTTCGGTGTAATTAGGACGTTGCCATCAGAAGTCTAGTTACTCTGGTTATTTACTACTGGAGTCACCCTCGTGGCCTGGTGGCAGCGCGTTAGACTACAGTCTGTGCGTTCGGGGGATCGAGCCCCGTCGAGGGGTGTACCGGCACTTAATGACAGAGAAAACTCCACGGGCGCCCTACTCGACGGCGTTCTGTACGCTTCTCTGAGTTAGCCCTGGCTAAAAACATCGCCGAAAATTCGAACAAAACAAAACTGTCTTTGTCGAATTCACAAAACTGACTTTGTTGAAGTCATAAACAATATCTCTTCATAGTTTTCGACTTGTGCCCTGCCGAGAGCCGAACCTGTGCGCTGCAATTGGCATCCGCCGCAGCCGCACTCGCTGCAGTGTCTGCTGCGCTGTGACGTCCAGAATGCTCGCATCCACCGCCCGCTGCAAGCTCAGAAACAACTCGTTCCAATAGCCTGAGGTGAAAGCGAGAACTTTCTGGGCTTCTGCATGACCCGTGCCATTTTAATTCACAGAAACGTTTTACCGGGTAGCCCGCCAGAGTTTGATCTCGCATAATGCACTTGCTGTCGGTTCCTTCTGATTGACTCGTCCGTTTTCCAGTCGAACACTGACTTGTCAATCACCAACTCTGGCGGCACATTGCGCTGGTAGTACGGTAGTCGGATACGGTAGGACACGGTAGCCGAGTTGACAATGTCAAACGAGATGCAACCTGTAGCGAAATGGTGAACAACTGCGCAGCGCATCATAATGCGTGCGTGAAACGGTGAGTTTTAGAATTTTAAAAGTGGCGCAGTGGTTGGTTACTGCAATGCACACGAGCCCCTTTGCCATAAACAATTCTTCAAAACTAAAAAAGCAAGTGAAAGTGAATCATTGCAAACTGAAATAGGAAAAGAGGTGAACTGTATTCTGTAAACTTTTTTGTATGAATTGTTTCTGATCATTTATCAGCGTGATTGCTCGTTAATTCACCCAAATATCGTGCAGTATAACGCTGCTGTGTTGCAACGTTCGCCAGCATTTCTGCCTCCGTGTAGAATCCTTTGACACGCAATCGATACGATCGTAACTCAGCGCAAAGCCGATCAATCATAGGCAGAAACTGGTCAATTTTTGGAATGTGACTAAAATATTCCGTTGCAGCACAGAGCTGAAGCAGCGGAGTGTCAGTTGATGTCGACGACTGAAGGCTTTTCAGTTGCGTTGACGCTGATTCGCCGAGTAAATGCCGTATCGAATTTACGGTTATCAAATTCGAATTGAACCGCTGCGCCACACGTTTCATGATTGTTCTGGTTTCGGACGTGTTGGGCGTGAAATAAAGCTGATCCATAGAAGAGAAGCGCGTGAAAAATGGTGGCAGCCGGTTTTGCTCGACATCTGAAAAATCAGCTCATCAGAGTTTTACTGGATGGATTCGTTTGAGCGAAATATAAAAGATCTTGTGATCTGTAGGGCTGCGGTGACAAGAAAACAACGTCTTGAGACTATGAAACTCAAATCCACCCAGTTCAGTACCAAAAATTGAACTTGATACATGTTATCTAACCTTTTGCATTTATACAGCATTTTTTCTCCGCCAATTTGATCACGAAGCAAAACTCAACCTACCCTGAAACAAATCGACCAATGTTCCGTGGACGTCAAACGACTCAAAAATCGTCTGATTCTGCTGCACGGCAGGCACTTCGAAATGAAGTACGATCAAGACCGCCGGAAACAACAACGGCAAGAACACTTCGAAAAAAAGCCACATCGGATTCCGGCGGCTGCTCAGCCACAGCACTCGAAAGTACGCACCAAAATGTGACAGTAGAGTCATTGGCGCGCAGTAATGTATGGCCGCTGCTTGGGATATCGGTTGTGTTGAAGCTGCATCCAACCTATTGTTCCAATTTACGTCTTTTGCTGTCGCTTTTCTCAATGGCGGAACAATTTTGATTCGTCTTCGCAGCTTGTCTAAAATTAGAGCCTATTTTTCAGCACAATTGCAGTTAATGGCTCAACCAACCACCGCTTTGCATCCAAAAAAAGCGTTCGCTTTCTTTCACACTTTAAAACTTTATGACGACTCTTGCCTGCCACTTTGATTTTATTGCGATGACAAAAAATACTACTTGCCAATTTGTTAGTTATCGTCGGTTTTTGAAGGAGAGGCAAAAACTCTGCACTTCATCAACGATCTACTTTCAGATGCTTACCGCGTGGCATTGCGTGGTTTTATGTGATTAATTGCCAACGGTTCAATTGAGCTCATTCATGGCCACAAAAGTGCACAAGACCGCAGTTGGTGTTTATTGCAGAGTTGCCATGGAAATGGTGAGCGTGTTCTTGTCTTCTTGATGCGAATTATTTCAGTCAGATCTGCTTGTTTCAGACACATGCGCAGGTGCTTAACATAAATATTGCTTGTGCAACTTGCTTAGCAGTGCAGCATTTGCAAAAATTCAGCGTATCTGTTGAAGAATACGTATCTCACAACGCAACCATGTGTATTCATGTTCATGCATCCTTTTCAATAAAAAATCTTTTTGCGGTGTCCCAAAAAATCGCCTGCTTCTTCCAGCCCACACCGGTTAGGTTTCCCACAAAATACCAAGAAAATAAAATGTGTTTTTCTGAGATTATAAGACAGAAACGGAATCATCGCATCGAGCGGAACACACGTATTTCTATGAACATTTTGCGTTTTCTGGTCGAAGCAAATTATGAATGTTTAAAAGCAATAATGTAAAATCAGAACAATTGATTGCCGGATGACAAAGAAATCAGTGGCCACAAAAGCACCTGGGGTTGCCAAAAGATGGAGTCTGTTTCACAGCCTGCGCTTCAACTTTTCGCTTATGATCACCAAAAAAGCATTCAAACCCCGCTGAGTGTGTTGTGTGTCACTGCGACGACATGTGATGTCAAAATACGATTTTTTTCAAAAATAGAATAAAAAAATACGCGTGTCACAAAAATAAAAAAACGGTTTCTTTCACTGTTATTAGACAAAGAATGCCGTAAAGTCTTGCATATAAGGTTCCTCCCATTTATAAGACCCCACCCAAAAGTGGGCGGAGTGTCACAAAAAAAAAACTCAAAATTTTGACGTGGTAGAATTCCCACCCCATTTATAAAAGTAGAATTCCTAATCTTCGCTTTATAAGACCTCCTCCCACTTGTAAGGATGTCACAAAAAAATCCACTTTTTTCGGAAATTTCTGATTTAAAATTTTAATAAGGAGACCCTACAGTCGAACTCAATAAAATGTGGAATCAGCTGATTGGTCGGCTGAGGGGAGGCTGCTCACACTCCGCACCCTTCTTTTTTCGTGGATTTGGATTCTATTGAAACGTGTTTCTTTTGAATGAGTGTGAATTTCCAGCACCCTTTTCACGCTAAAAATAAACTGAAAATATTGGAGACTGCAAAATTCAGATTTTTTTGAGATCAACAGCTCAAAATGTATTTTTTGTTTGATTACGACGACGACGACGTCGCTTAATTTTTGCATGTGAACTGAAAGACAAAAGTCTGAAAGGAGTGCGCTGTGCATGGTTTGCTGCGTGCATCAAGTAAATGAACACAGCAGCTTACCAAAAACAACTTGAAAACGGTGAAAATGAAAGATGAAAGCAAAGTCGTCGTCGTGTCGTTGTCGTCCGCGAAGTCGGAACGCATTTTTTTAAATTGCGGTCGCATGTCGATCGGTCAGCTAGGAATGAAACCCCCTTCAGCTGGCTACACAGCGCACTCATTTCAGGCTTTTGTCTTTCAGTTAACACGCAAAAATTAAACGACGACGTCGTCGTCGTCGTCGTCGTCAATAAAAAATGCATTTTGAGCTGTTGTATAAAAAAATCTGAATTTCGCAGTTCTCCAACCCTTTGAGTTTATTTTTAGCATGAAAAGGGTGCTGGAAATTCACACTCATTCAAAAGAAACACGTTTCAATAGAATCCAGATCCACGAAAAAAGAAGGGTGCGGAGTGTGAGTAGCCTCCCGTCGGCCGACCAATCAGCTGATTCCACATTTTATTGAGTTCGACTGTATATGCAAACTTTACGGTGTAGTTTCACAAGACACTACCAATCATAAATTGAACAATAAAACTGCACTTTTTTCCTTTCTTGCAAAAGTTACCGCTTATGAGTGACACTTGAAGGGACGCATAGCACTGAAAATTTAACAATAGGGCAGTATTTGCAACCAAATAGCACCATAGAAATGTTGTTTATTGGCAGAGAATAGATAAGAGAACACTGATAAGCATAATTTTTGTTTATTTCTTGCGGCATTTTTGTTTATTCAGGCGTGAACACTCGTGATCCAACACTGAAACCTCGAACACAATAAAAAAAGTTTGGATGAAATACAAGTTCTTTTAAAAAGTGCCAGGGCATTTCTGAGCAACGATGCTGGCTTGCTGCGTGTTTCCATTGTTGCTGTTCACCACCGCTTTCGCGGACACACCAGCGAACTGGTTCGCCGAATTTTCTTTCTGAATCGTGAGCAAACCTGCCTGGTGCAGCTTAGAGGCTGTAGCTCTCTTGTGGCTATGGCATTAGTCCACGGGATTATCAGGTTCCGTTCACCACCACACCAAACCACCGCAGTTTAGTACCTTTGGGTTATTTCTGGATCTGAAAACGTTGGATGGAGCTAAAACACAGCTTTCACGTGATTCAATCGTGTGAATGAATTCAAATTCGTTCATAAACTCGAGTTTTTTTAGAATTTTTAGTGCCCTATAATTTTCAGCACTTTTGACGACATCGTTGGCAAGTGGCTGTTCAAGGAAACGAAACGAGGCGGAAAATCCGACCTGAAATGTGACTCCACCCTGCCAGTCGGTCGGTAAACTGCGTTTTTTTTATAATTTCATAAGAGCTAGCTTGACTTATTAGATTGACGTATTAGCACTGGAGTAGAACGGTGGGATTTTAGTAGGCGCTAATCATTTTTGATATCTTGAAATCTTGAATCACATTATATGTGTGTGTCACCTGCAGAGTTGCCAATGATCTTTTTGGATCGCGATACCTCTGAAAATACATGTGCCAGAAAGCTCCACCGAACTGACTCGAAACAGCGTTTTGTTTGCAGACGCCTACAAATACGAGCAGCACATCGAACTGGTGTTCCCAAACACCGCACTTGACTCGTTCGGCAATTTGGGCACCTGGACCATCATTTACAATCAGGGATTTGAAGTATGCGCGTGATGATCAGAAAAGTCAACAGTTTACAACGTTGCATGCATGCGAAACACGGCAAAAAGCGTAGTGTGCCCACTTCAGTATTGCATATTTTATCAGACGTGTGGGTCGCAAGTGACGTCATGTGCTATAAGACACGCGCATGCAATGCACAGTAAACCATGAAAATGAAGAGAGCTGAACTGACATTCCATGGTGCCTGTGCGTGACAGACGGGTGTTTGTTCGGCAAATGAGGTCAGTTCGGAGCGACACGTTTGACTGAATCAACAATACTAAAGGCAGCGTTCACATTCGCAGATAACCATCAACGAGCGCGTGCATTTCATGTTCTCCAACTGGCAGCAACTGGATCATCGCAAAGTCGTCAGTAGATGCAACGAAACGAAACCCGGCTACTCGCACGACATTCTCGTACGAGACTGGTCGTGCGTCATTGGCACCAAACTGACGACACCTGGCGACAACAATGACAAACATGACGAACATGCTGAAAAACCGCTGAAAACACACACGGATCATGCAAAGTACGTATGTGTACACATGGTAGTACTGCCGTTTTATTTGTTTCTAAAAATTTAAGCGGCATTCATGAAGAAGTATTTAGTGACGCATAGCTGTGTTAAAACATAGCTACGCGGTCACTAAATACGGCTTCATGAATGCCCCTTTAGACGCATCGCTCGCTACATTGCACGGTTTACTGCATCTGTTTCTATTACGTTGCACATCTACATTGTACATCTGCACCTTTTATTGATTTTTTGCGTGAGTGCAATTTGTTGATGCCAAATTTTAGACGCGCAATTCCATTGATGAAACGAAAACGATTCCGTTTTGACCGCAAGATGATTGCAAGGATCAATCGACAGCAGCAATCGTGGCGAGCGGGCGTGTACGCAGAGTGGTACAGATACAATTTGTATGAAGTCTGGCTGAGACACGGTGGTCCGGCGTCCAGGCACTTTCGGTCTGTTCACTGTGTTCTCTTTGCAAACGTATGTTTATTGAAACCTGTCACTTTTTTTATCGCAGAATACAAGGTATGTAGAATCAATGAACAGAGAACAAATGAATGTGTTTGGTTGAAATCAAACACACCCTATTTGTACGCTAAATATGTTTTCTTGCAACCCCGATCCAGTTCTTTTTTCATTCGCATGCTCTGAATTCTGCTAAATAAGTGTCAGGTTTAAAAAAAACCATACTGTAACACAACAATTTTTAGGGGACTCTTTTCTGTCCTCATGTTACATATTGTATATCGGTCCTTTCCTCCCTATCACTTTTTGTCAGCAGTGTGTCAATGTCAAATGATGAATCACAGAAAATCAAAAATCGGCGCATAGATGATGGTCACATTTTCCAATATTGCGCGCAGCCAGTCCACAGTTCGAGGCAACCAACAAACTCACCACAATCAGCCCCGTGCACTCACGTCGCGACTCAAGGCACTGCCGAAATCGTTCGATTGGCGTAACGTGAACGGACGCAACTTTGTGTCGCCCGTGCGAAATCAAGGTGCAACCGCCTGAAAACGTAGACACGGTTGTTTACAAACTGTCGAATAGCGGAACAATTCAGGGGTTCTTGTTTGAAGAGTGGGTGGAGTAGCTCAATCTAGAGCAGCTCAATGTGTAGAGTTCCTCAAGCTCGAGGAATGCACGTAAAATTTGAAAGACAGACTTGAAGAAAAGCCAACTGTGTATCAAACTGTTCATTCTTTGTCCACTGCACACAAGATTGGCAAATACAAGCTTTTATGAGAAAACGAACTCCTAGTCTGCGACTAATCGCGCCTTGATTGAGAAAACAAGGACTGTCTCATTTGTTCGGCCATACTATTCTCGTTGCCACGCCAGTTGCAAGTCTGCAAGCATCTCAGTTCATAAGAGCCTGTTTTGGTTTCTGGAAAATATGTCTTTTTTCCCAAGATTTACTATAAAAAATGACAGGCTTAAAAAGACATACTGTACACATGTGCACTCCGTTCATGCCACAAAGTTTTTACAAGCTCACAGATTGCAGGTGCGTGCGGCAGTTGCTACGCGTTTGCGAGCGGCGCCATGCTGGAGGCACGCTACCGCATCTGGAGCAACGGCACTGAGCAGCCGGTGTTCTCGCCGCAGGACATCGCCGAGTGCAGTGGATACTCGCAAGGTTTGCAGACAGCTGTTCACCTGGCCGCATTTGAGCCGAGCCGAACTTGGTGCAGCCACTTTGGCAACACGATCACGTGAATCAGTGCGCCAAAAGACCTTTGCTTACCGCTGCAGGTTATTCACCACATGGGATGCGCCAAGGTTCGTGTAGCCGAATAATCAGCAGAAAAAGAATTCTAAAAGTGCCGGTTGAATTTGAATGCAGGTTGCGCCGGTGGCTTCCCGTATCTGATTGCGGGCAAATACGCAGAGGACTTCGGTCTGGTGCTGGAGTCGTGTAATCCATATTCGTTGCCGGAGCCGAAAACGTGCCGGACAGACACGAACTGCAGACGGTACTACGCCACTCGATACGCGTATGTCGGCGGCTATTACGGAGCGTAGGTGGAGTTTGTAGTTTTTGACAGCGCTTTTTTGCTGTTTATTTTGAAAAAAACACACTGAAACCAACCCTCGTGTGCCAACAGGTGGGGTACCAGGGTACCAAGTTGCAACGTAACGCCTTCTCACCAGAGCAGCATTGGCTCTGTGCTTCCCCATTTTTCGCTCGGAAAAACTGACCAGCTTACTGGCAGTAAAAGAAAGACGGCAGCTGTTTCCCGCCCGGCACCGCGTGGTTCCCCGCACGTTTGCGCGGCTGAACAGCAATTTCTGTCGTTTTCTACCATTTGATGACCACTTGTACAATGCAATGGATTGCACAGATTGAGGCCCGTTTTGCAGCTGTAACGAGCCTTTGATGCGACTGGCCCTCGTTGAGAATGGGCCGATTGCGGTTGGTTTTGAGGTGTACCACGACTTTTCGGCCTACAAACACGGCGTCTACCACCACACGGGACAACGCGACAACAAGTTCTCACGTTACCTTCATGACAACGTCAATAAAAAATATGCGACCAAATGGGATCCGTTTCAGGCAAGCGTCAGTTTTTGTCTTTTCAACTCGAAAATTTTACTCGCATGCAGCGTACACTGTAATCTTGAAACGCAGTTTACATTCTAAGTACTTTTGACTACCAAGCAACTTCGACCACATTTTCATCGCAATGGTCACTTACAGTCGAGTCCCGATTATGATGTACATTGTACGTATGTTGTGCAATGTATTACCGTATTACCCCCATTAAACCCCCCCCCCCACCATTAATCCCCCCCCCACCAATAAACCCCCACCCCCCGACCAGTTTCCAAATAATCCCCCCCCCACAAATAATCCCCCATGGGGGTTAATTGGAAACCTGTTTGAAACACATACCCAGCGAATTCAGTGGCTGAATGCAGTGACATTGGTGAAATTGTGCTACCAAAGGCCCCAAATGGATGAGTTAATGGTAATTTCATTACAAAAGGCTGTTACAAAAGGAAATCTCTGTGAAAAGTAGAAGTTTCTGCAACTTTCTTGCCCGCCATGCAAGGTATTTTTGCCATTTTTCAACAAAACCCCACCCCTAGAAATTTTTGTATAATAAACCCCCCCACCAATAATCCCCCCCCACCAATAAACCCCCACCCCTAAAAGTCGCTGACGTATTAATCCCCCATGGGGGTTTATTGGGGGTAATACGGTACATGTAAAGAAGAAAGCGGGCGAAGCTGAACAATTGCTCAGTTGCCTTACACGTTGCGTATGCGTTCGTGTGCTTCATATTGAACGCAAAGTGTGAGCGGGTGGATAAGTACGTTGACTGTATGTTCGGTGGAAAATAAGAAATCCGTATTTTTCAAGTTTTGTACTTTCGTTCTGTCGCCGCGATATTTCATTTCTTAATTACCCTAAATTCATTGCAGTTGACCAACCACGCAGTGTTGATCGTTGGTTACGGCCATGACGAACAGACGAACGAAGATTATTGGAGCGTGAAAAATTCATGGGGCGAAAATTGGGGGGAGAACGGTTACTTTCGAATTCGTAGGGGCAACGATGAATGTGGAATCGAGAGTCTCGGTGTGGAGTCAGTGCCGATTCCAACGTTCTGAAAGCTAGGAGAATTTGTGTGATACGTTTTGGAAATAAAATCGACCGACTTTTCTCTGTGCTCTTTCGCACTACTGTTCTGTGATTGTTTTTCTGTGACTTTTTTGTGTTGTCATCCAGATTTTTTAAAGGAATGTGGATTGACTTTTTGTATAATGTAAATTGTATAAAAGCGTCACACGAACACAACATATCGACGTCATTTTCTTTTTTTATGCAATTCAAAATGGTTGATTTGCGAAGAAATTTTGTTTGGAGTCTGGAAATTTAACGGTTATGTTCCCGCGCTTCAGAAAATGGAACCCTTTTATGAAGAACAGAGATCCGATCTCTAAAAATACACACCTTGCATTATTATTAGACCACTGTAATGTACTTCGAATGCACCATTTACTGTAATGCACTTGAAGCGGATTATTGGGGAAAACAACAATTTTTGGGTTCAATATGAGCAGTTAAGAGGACCAAGAGCGTGTTACCGAAATCGTAAAACGTGCGTAAAACAGTTTTATTACATTTTGCCGCAGTTTTTCTGCACTTTTTACCCTCTATTTCCGCAAAAAAAGTTATTTCGTTCGAACACCTTCTCTTCATATGTGACGATTACGGTTGTTTAGTGCCGTCTGGTGGTGTTGAGGTTAGTTCATGCTGACGTGTATGCGTCTGCGGCACGGCAAGGCTCGTTGTTTAGCATATCTAGATACAGTGTGTGTACTGTATACGGCACGCACAAGTCACGTCACGTCAGGTCTCGTGGTATTCCATCCTAGCGACCCGTCCACGGAGACGTGCCTTTGACGTTCGTCGACGTACGTCAGCATACGTCAGTGTGAACACATTTGCTGAAAATACCTCAAGCGTGCTTTTATCTTGCGATAAACGTTAAGATTGTTGTAGTTTTCGCGTTAAGATTGTTGTAGTTTTCGCGCAGTTACACTTTTCACGTTTTTGCTCCATTTGTCCGTGCATGTCCGTCCATATTACGTTTGAGCGTTTGCATGCAAAGTTATGAGCATCGACCGCTTTTCATGCAGTGAATTCATAACAACACGGCTTAGTTTTTAGAAAAATTAGAGTTTTGAATCGGCTCGATTTTATGTTGACTAAATTTTAAAAAATCTAACGAATCTTATAATTTTTTACACCAAAAGTTTGCCTGCAACCTTTTGTCGCAAAACGTTTTGCATGGTGGTCTGATGTTTTAAACAAATGTCTGACATACTTTTAAACTTCAGCTCTAAATAAAAATAGTGCCAAAAATTTTCAAAGTGTAGCGTTACATTTTCATAAAGTAGTGCAAGATATATGATGCACAGACACTTTCCAGTTTGGTGTTACACGACTTTTTTTGTACCGACTCCAATCGCACACGCAACCAATCAGCGTTTTGGCAACGATCGTTTGACTTCGACAATTATTATCGCATCATTTTTTTGTGCGTTATGACTGTCAAGAGTTTTGTTCGTGTTTTTTTCTCTAAAACTGGTATGAAAATCAACGAACAGAGATTGCATAATGTTCGCAAACTAAAAATGCAGAAAAAAATTAAAAACTTGTTGGTCTAAGATGCATTCACAGTTCACACTGCAACAGTTTGGACGCATATGAAACATATGAAATCAAAAATTTTTGCTTACACACATGCGTGTGTCCTTAAAAACGGTTAACATTTGGCTGTACTTTCACCTTTGGAGTTTATGTGCTCCTCGCAAAGTTTTTAAAAAATTTATGATCACCTATTTTTATTATTTTCTGTTTTTTTT
Organism: Theristus sp. LFF4_11; assembly: GCA_030248135.1. Taxonomy (NCBI): domain Eukaryota; kingdom Metazoa; phylum Nematoda; class Chromadorea; order Monhysterida; family Xyalidae; genus Theristus; species Theristus sp. LFF4_11. The sequence goes on from JASANC010004496.1 coordinate 15,414, forward strand.
CGGTATTTTTTCGTGTCTATAATTTTGACCCTGGAGTTTTTTGTGTCTTGCGCGTTTTTTAGCAAAAAAGTAAAGTTTTTTTAAAGCATAAAGTTTCTGAAGCTGTACTGTGCAAATGCATGCAAATTGTGTGACCAATCAGAACACTAAATTCAGGCTTGCAGCCAATCCGCTGGAAACTTGCAGCCGCACACCCAAACTGCAGGATAACAAGTCATCAAATGATAAATGATGCCAATTTAGTTTTCCGAAAACGGTTTCTTTGTAAACTGTTTTGGTAACACCATGTGGGCTTTCTTTTGAAAAAAAGTTTTATGAATGACGAAAAAGTGCACGTACATGCGTGTATGCATGCGTGTGCTGATACACATGGCGTTGTGGAGTGCTGCTAACTGCCGTCTGACAGTTCTCTTGCTGTTTCAATTTGCAAAGTTTAGGTAAACAAGTTGATTTCCTGGGATAGCTGGTGTTTTGTATGTGCGTGACGAACGTTGGAACGCAACTTCCTTCCTGAAGTGATTCTGAAAAAAACAGACTATTTTTTTGCCCGAAATTGATTGCTCTTGATTGTTGACTGTTTTTAAACGTAATGCGATATCCGGCATTGCGTATTCTGTAGATTTAAACTTTTTTTTCACACATTCTTTGCCTCTTTTCTTTTTTATCGGGTCGGATCTACCGCTTTTTCAAAAAGGAAAAGTGTTTTTATAAGTTTGGAGCAATGCGCGTGATCGAGCAATGCATGTCAGAGAAAACTAGATTTTTTGTTTTTCATGTGTTTTGTTGAAATGATCGGTTGCTGAATCCGTGAATTATTTTACAGATCGCGAACGTTGGCTGGCTTATTGCTCATATCAGTGCACCAAACTAAAAGCAAACATCAACGGTAAACCAAAAAATCTGCAAAAGAAAGTACCACCATATTCAACAAAGTCTCAGCCATATTCTTGACATGGTTACGATACACTACACCAATAGCCCGGTAAGCACCTTTATTTCCTAATTCTCGTTTTATGGCTCTTTTCAGCCTTTGTGGTTTCAATGAAATCTTATTAAAACCATTTCATATTTGTGCAATTTTTCATTTTCTATTTTCTGTTGGCAAAACACATATTGCTAAAATTTGCTGGAGTTGTTTTGGTTTCATACTTTCACAATGTTCAATTATTTGCCAAGTTCAGTCAAACTCTGAAAAACAATGAAGAAACCAGATTCAGCTCAATGGGATTCTTCTGCAGTTTCTACCGCATTACCTAGTGTTCGGCCAGTGCAACAATTGTGATCGCTATTGCCCCAATTAATTCTGATCCCTTGTCCCACGCCTAAAATAGTAGTTTCTAGCTTTTGTATATTCTATGTCGCAAATTTTGTGTGTGCGCGATGTTCTTGGACCAATTGTTAGTCGTTGAACGTTGCTGGCTGGGCTCAAACTGGAACAGTGGAATACCTCTGAACCAGCACCATGTTGCGGTAACCAGCTCCATGTTGCCGCAACCAGAACCATGTTGCGGTAACCAGCACCATGTTGCGGTAACTAGCACCAAGTTGCGGTAACTAGCACCAAGTTGCGGTAACCAGAACCATGTTGCGGTAACCAGCACCATGTTGCGACTAGCACCATGTTGCGGTAACCAGCACTATGTTGCGGTAGCCAGCGCCATGTTGCCACAACCAGCACCATGTTGCAGCAAACAGCACCATGTTGCGGTAACCAGCACCATGTTTTTCAACGCCAGATTTGTTGTAGCCAGTCAGTTTGTTGCCAGTTTGTGTAAACTGAAAAGGGGCTAACAATTATTGTAACTTGATCTTCAGTTTTTTGTCATTGTGGAATAAACAAATGTTTTCACACAGAGATACAAGCGATGTGACTTCGGAAAGCATACGTCCTTTCTTTTGAAAATAAGTCAAGATTACAAAAAATGGCTAAAGCTCACTCGTACTGTTGAGTGCCACTAGAGCAAATTCTCTTTTTTCCGGTCACAAGCAAAAGCTAACACGCCAATGAATGTTCAGGAACACAACACAAAAAGACGTCCCGCCCTAAAAACACGTTACAGTAAATATTTCAGAATTGCAAGTTGTGCCTGTTGCATTTTATGTTTGTGTTCACGTTATTTGCACTCCTCATTAAGCCCTTTTTATCTCATCACATTTTTTGCCATGAACGTCAAGAAGTTTTGTGAAACGGAAAATAATGTGATGGAACAACAAATAAACACAACATTTTCGTATCCAACTGTTTTTGGAGTGCACTTGTTGTTCAATGGTTTGCCTCTGTTCTGTGACCAACCAGTGGCACGTTCTAACTGCATAGTTTCATAATAGGTTTTTTTTCAGCCAAATTTTGCGTCTATGGAAATTCAGTCAGAGCTCACTAATAACTTGCACCAAAAATAAAATGCTGATAGGTTTTCTGACGTTTACTATCATTTTTCATTCATTTTAAAATTCAAGGTTATAATCGATTTTATATCATTTTGTTTCCAGTTCGGCTGTTCCACTCATATTGAAGAACGTGTGCAATAAACGTTTTCGCTCAAAAATTAATTTTCCATTGAGAAAAAAGTCATTTCATTCGCAAAACTTGATTAATAAAACGTTTGCAACCGTTTTTCGATTGGCTGTGTTTGAATCCGGCGTGCTGATTGGCCATCTTAAGCCAACTTAGCAGCCAATTAACGTGCATTTGCAAAACAATTTGCGTCAGAATATGTCTCTGCTGTTATTTGACCGTAAAATTTTGTCAATGACAGTTAGTTCATCGCAAAAGTTTTACGCATTTTGTGCTTAGATACAGTATTGCGGTAAGCTTTTTTAATAAAATTGCGTAACCGATTTTTTTGATTTTGCGGCGTACAAAATGTTCGGGACAATTTGCTGAATGAAAAAAGGCATGAAGTCACCCAATAGGTTTTACAATCAAAGTCCAGAGAACGCGAGAAGACTTGTGCATCAAGGTCAAAACAAGTCAAGCATGCGAAGACAAACTTCAACATTTGACTGGTTGGCTGGGTGGAGACAATAAACGAAACTAGCATTTGATATCAAGTTAGCCGTTAGCATTTTTTTATATCAGTGCATGTTTTGCCAAACAGACAGGAAATGACATCATGGTCATGTGTGAAGTTTTAATGAACAGTATTTTGCCGCAATATTTCCGCGAAAGCAGTTGAATGTAATGTGTTTTTCAAACGTACAAAAACAAACAATATGACGCCCATGTGAAAGGGTACAGATTCGTTTTTTATCAGCATTGTTTCATTTTTGTTACATGTTTGCGTTGTAGTAATTTAGAAGTTTTTATAGGAAAAGGGTAAACAAAATGTGTAAAAATCATACAAACTCGGTGCCGTGAAGTGACTCGCGCCGTGACCTAATTTCAAAGCAGCAAAAAGAAATTTCATTTTTCTTCAGACCGTTTTATCATTTTATCATATGTTTCTCGTTCATTTTGTGCGGAAAACCGATGGACTGTGAACAAAAGCAACACAAACAAACAAAAGGCCGTGGTATCAGCAAAAAATTATGATCGGTTGAAGCTTGAGAAGTGAGAAAAAACGTTGAAGTGCAAACAGACAACCGGTGTGGAGTGGACACATGACGAGAAGCTTTTGCACCACAGTCTGATTTCCAATGAAAATAAGTTTTCTTCAAAGAGAAGAATAAAAATTGAATTTAAAAAAATCCTTCAAATAAACATGTGAACGTTAGTACGTAACTTTTTTGCCGTGAAAAAGTAGTCAAAAAAGCGCGCTTTTGACTGGGAGAAATGCAAGCCACAAGCTGATGATTACTGCATGCGCGGTAATAGGTCGCACAAACAACCAATCATTGACCCAGGTTTAAACTTGGTGCATTTGTGATAAAACCGTATGACCGCACACCACATTCTGCATGTCGAAATACAACAACAGCAGTTTTCGAATTTCATTTGCACAGTATCGTTACACATTTGTCATAGCCACCCATCAAGCAACTGTTACAACGCACACATGTGTACGTAGTCCAGTCCTGCCCCATTTTATTGGCTGTTAGATGCGCTAAAAAGAAAGTCTTTTTATTGCACCCGCTTTTTTCATCCACCGTATCACCTGTTTCTGTTCGTTTCATTGTGCTAAATTGCACAGGTGAAAATTACGGTTACGGGATCTTCAGTCATATCATCAATGTTTTCAGGGCAGAAAACAGTTGTTTCTGTTGTTTTCATTCCCTCTTGAAGTTTTCAATTTTTAAACCATTTTCACGTTTATCAAACAGAATGAAAACCTGATTCTGTTGAAAGTTTCTGAAGGAGGGGTAAGGGCCAGATATAGCGCCTTTCAACAAATCATGCATGGATTTAAAAAAAACCTCCATCTTCTTATGGTACTCTTGCTTCGGTGTTTTCAGTTTTCAAGTTTCTTTCCGCATGTTAGCCAAGCGAGCCGCTGAGAAAATTGCAAAAATCTCGAGATCTTGCTGACTGCTACTCAACCAGGTGTTTCACTCGTAAACTTTACCTGTAACCATCAGTTGACTTTGAGCGAATGCATCCCTGCCAAGTGAACCGCGCTCTGGTAGATAACACCATCGCGTGTTTGCACATTACCTGCGCGCAATTACATCGCCCATTCAGGCTTTTTTCTGCAATTAAGACGTGTCATTGATGAGCTGCGCTCAGCCAACCAGTGGAGCGAATTCAAATGCAGCGAATCACGTTCACAGCATCAGGTGACTTTAGGTGATCAAGATAATTCGTGTCAGGTAACAACAGACGCCTTCCCTTGAGCAGACTTGCTTCCTAAAATTTGCGAGTGCACCAGAAACCAGAAGCGCTTCGAATGTATTACATTTTTTGGTGTAAAAAATGTCGATAAACGTGGTATTATATCACATTTTACGAGACGCATGTGGTAACTCGATAACCGATACAAGTTGTGCCCTCGCTAATTGAGGTATTTTTATTGTGGTACTTCTTTTGCGTAATATTGCCCAAGAAATTGTGCAGCTCAATTACTTTTTGTACATCTTTTTGGGAAATTTCACTCTTCAGATATGTTCTTTGCATCATGACTTTGTTTGCCAACGAAAAACGAGTGGATATTACATTTCATATGTTTTATGCCAACAAACTTTTAGGTGCTTTAATTTAGGCATTATGCCTCATCATCTCATCTGTTATCTGACACCGGACAGCGCGCAGTTTATTGCAAATTCATTATTTAGTGAGTTGAAAAGTTCTCCCATTGACAATTTGAGAGAATACAATAGTGTCTGGGCGGATTAACAGTTATATTTGTTAAGATATTGCCATTTTCGACCTCCAAATAAGATATTAACAATAATTGTTGTTTACAGTTCTGCGGTTACGGTATAGTGTTTGTCCTGCCTTTTGTTTTTCACGGATTGCCAAAAATGCAAGCGCATAACGTCCAACTAGAAATTGAATCCGCTAAATCCTTGTATGACCACACCCCTCCGCAAACGGACATGTGTAAAATTGACAAAAAAACCAAGATTAGCCTGATTGATGCAAACCAATTAGTGCACATTTA